>JASCZW010009891.1:0-39747 GCA_034211315.2 Aedes japonicus
ATCACGGTATGATCCGTAAGTATGTGCTTATCATTTGATGTCAGTGGTTCAGAGAGTATACTTAGGACATTTGCTTCTTGAAGCTAGATTAATTGGCCTACTAGCCAGGGATCTACAGCTGAACAACAAAAATTCAACTTGACAGTGGCAACGGCTAATCTACTCCGTTTTTAAACACCAATGATGTATCAAATCAAAAACAAAATCAACAACAGTAGACAATTTGAAAACAACACAAACTATCGAAACGGCATAAATATTTGATCAATTGACTTGAGAAGAGTTGTATGACGAATAACCATGAAAGTTAAAATCGACAACCAATTGTCAACCGTTCAAACTTCCCATCCAACCAGTCGGACAAATCGGACCACGGCGGAACCTGAGATCGAACGGACAATCGAACCAGTGCCTTGCTCCTGACCAAGAAGAATACGGGCAAGCAATGTGCTGTGAGCATAAATCAATCAGAAAATAAATATTTCAGACCGTAGAGCGCCGAGAGGAGAACTGGCACACCCCGGCGGAGCCTTTCGGTGATGGTGATTGAGTGTGACGTGTAGGAAAAGGAAAGCATTCCCGTTCGTTAAGGGTGCATCAATTCTGGGAACCACTGCTGACCTACTTCACCAGCCCCGAACAACTGACCGACGTGGCTCAGGTGGATTTTGAAGGGATTTGAGTGCAACTGGAGCAATATCGGTGGAATTCCTGCTGGTGCCATTTTTTCCCCCTCGTTCGCGATGGACTCAGCGTCCCGAAACTAATTTACTTGTGGCTTGCTTAAAAGTTCAAATATAATTCAACGAGCAATTTTTCAGAGTACGACTTTGTGGATTTCAAGTTAATAAATAACCGACAGAACAAGAAAAGGGCCGGAGACGAAGAAACAACACACAAGTGTTCATGCAGTCGGCCTGGTCTGAGTTGATTTCAAACGGTTTTTAGGGCGTACGGCAGAGGGTTGGTCTCCATTTGATGGAGCCGTAATTTATTGGCCCCATCAAGTAACTTTCGGTACAATGTCGTCCCGCAGTAGAAGAACCCAGCTTATAGGACGGTAGGAAGGTATAACTCACAAACCGAGGCGAAGCTAAGAATTGCACCCGTGTTACCGGAGGCACTTATTGCAGGAGGGTCTGTAGCTATCGTCATTGTCGTCGTCGTCGTCGTCGTTGTCGTTTGATGCGATCGTTCAAGGGGGGAAATAAATCACTGTATTTGCACTTTCTGGGGCTTTGTGCCATTGAGAGTTGAACTGGGAACTGACCTTTTCCGGTTGGGTTCCTACAAAGAGGCACAGTTATCAAGATGGGGTGGGGAAAACTGTATGGATATTCGATTGCGATGTAATTGAAGCAGGTCTATTGTGGCAAGTTTTAACTAGGATTTGTACGACATATGAAAATGTGTAACAATGTATAGTTTTGAATGAGCGTTTTGACTTGAAAGTAATCCGTATCCTTCAATTTACCACTCGATAGATGCGATGATTATTGTGAAGTGGTTGCTTTAATTGATTGACATTGCCCTAAATTAAATCATACTTGACTGAAATTCAAAAAAAAAATAAGAAATGATGTCGCAGAATTCAATGATTTTTTGAATTGCTGAATTTTCGTTGCTCTATATTTTGATAAATTAATAATGTCATTACAAAATCGGGAAGCAACAAAATTGAACCGGGAGTCAAATTCCGTTCTATTATTCATAGTGTCAATCAGAACCAGTCCGTCTCGAAATGAGAGGATATTAATAATTTGATATCCGGATGAAAAATCTTATTTCCATTTCACGAAAATCCATTAATACACAAGTAAGTAGATGGACGGGTCCCCCAACACTCACGGTGGGGTTGCAACATTTAACAACAACCCAAATTTTACTTCTCAGGTGTGAAGAGTCAACCATGCAGATTTGATTTCACTTTTACGAATTCTGCTCCGGCAGAAATAGCTGTGTGTCCCGATGGTGGGATGGGCAGGAGAAGTTTCCTTGTCGAACTGGTTCTATTGCATACCGAAGCTGACGACGTGTGCAGGTTTATTGGATTCCGGCCATTGCTGCTGTTCAGCTCGACAAGACGAGGCTCTTATTACGTTGCATATCCCAAGCACATCAACCAAGACTTTGTTTCCCTACATTGCAGGGGTGTGGTAATACGCACATCCTGTTGAAGTTATCTTTAAACGAGTGGGAGCAGAATTTTTCTCAACTTCGTTTGCGCTCGCTTCTCGTTCCGTGGCTCATCGATTGGAAAAGCAAACAATTTTTGATCACTTCGCTTGAGGATTTATTAGTACCACAATTAAAACTAACGGTTAAGATGCTGTTGATGACGCCATTCCAGCAAAGTCTCCAAATGTATGACATTAATGGTGCGAGCTTTTTTTCCAACTATTCTTGAAGTCTATTTAAACCGATTTTGAGGTCACTCCCCTAAAGCATAATAGTGGTTTTCTTCGTTGGGAAAAAAAAAAATAACGGCACCGAGAATCGATTTGAACCCAATTTAAACCAACAATAAGGAATGCTATTGGTGCCTCTCACAAAGTCAACCAGCTCCCTCTAAAAGCTTCCGCACCTCAGGATGCATTAAGGAGTTAAGTGGTGTTTGAGCTACGCTCAATAGTTTATTCAATATTGAATATAACAAACGAACAGTAAAGATGCTGTTATGGAAGTCTTATGCGGAGTTTAGAGTCGCTAAAGATGCTACCAGATGTTATCACGCTACATGGAAATTATGAATATTACACTGCAACGAAATTTTAGCTTTTAACGCACATTAAAAAACCGTAAAAACAAAAGATTTCATGTAAAAATTCTGTCTCCTCGGAACTGAGAAAAATGTGCAACTTGATACAAAACGGGTGGGTGCTTGTGACCAGTTTTCTTGTCTTTTTTAACTAATTTGCACTGATGCTAATGGACACTTGCATGTGTCGGTCTCAGAGCACCGAAAAATTTAAATGACATTTGGTAAGCTAACAATATTAAACATTCATTGGGAGGGTGATTGAAAGAGAGGCGGGTATAGACACAGGATAATACGATCGTCAGGAAGTGTCAAACGTTTGCTTCCTGCATGCTTATACAAGTTTGAGATGAGGGCGGAAACGTACATCAAACTTAAGGCTGAAGCTGGTAGGGTCGAACCACTGTCATTAAAGGTGTAAAGCCCATGAGGAAAAGAACCGCAGAGATTTTATGTAGCCCCGATCACAGTTCAGATTGACGGTGATGAACTCGAGGCATTATAGAAAATCGTGTATCGGGACTTATTGATGACCGCCAATAACGGCTTATCGGGTAGGGTATACAAAGACATATAATGGCAATCGAGCCTACTTTGGACTCGAAAGAACGTTAATATCAGACAAAATTTGCCGAAGCACGAAGTTGGCCACCTACAAGACATTAGCAAAGATGCAGTAGTCCATTACGGCCACAAAAAGCGGGACATTCAGTCGTGGTGAACAAAGTGCCGTTGATGTCTTCGGACGGAAGGTGTTACCCGAACGCCATCGTTCACACCGCTAAATCGGTTGTCACAGAGGTGGGCTGAGCATGTCGCCAAAGAAAGTCGGACGACAGCCCAGTTAAAAATATTCTCGATAACGATACAACGGGGACAAAGACAGGGCGCACAACGAGCAAAGGGTAGATCGATCGAGTAGAGGGCGAGCTGCGGACCTGTCGCAAACTATGAGGTTTCGAGTGCAGCTATGAACCGAATAAGTGGTACTATACTTCTCTGTTAGTGATGCTGCAATTCTCTGTAGTTCGCATTTTCTATATTACAGAAAAAATAACTTCTAGTGGATTCCACACAAAAAAGGCTTTGTCTTGGTTGACTTATGGCACTCCCATTTTGTTTACCATTGCGTATAAGCTTGTATATTCTTCAATTATTTCTACGGATGTCACGCTTTGCAGACCACTTTTTGCAAACGTCAGGAGAAAAGGATTTATCTTAATGGATGTTTTCTCCTCTTAATGTTCCGCGAGATATGTATGCTCTTGTATAAAGGGTGTATTCGATAAAAATGGCTCACTGGCAAATCTTCTGTAACTTTTGAATCGTATGAGTAAAAAAACCTAGAAATTTGTGTAGATCTTATCCATAGTGTATTATTTACATCTGCCAAGTTTCATAGTTATACATTCAGTAGTTCCAGTCATGTCGTCGAAACAAGAAATTGTCCGTGAGAAAATTTTGTGCACTCACAATCAAAATCCAGGGCGTCCCACCGGTGGATTGCTAAAAGGATTGGAATTGCAAATACAACTGTGTCTCGTGTAATAAGATCCTTCAAGGAGCGTCTGAGTGTCCAAAGGAAGGAATGAGTGGTCGTAAAAGTGGTCCAATGGACAGTAAAATGGCCAGGAAAGTCGTACAACAATTCAAGAACCGTCCAAAAGTCTAAGGTGTCAGTCTGTTTTGTGCAGAAAACCATGAAGCGTGCTGGGTTACATGTTTACAAAGTGCAAAAGCCCCAAACCGGAATGAAAAACAAAACATCACTGCGAAAACCCACGCGAAACTTACGAAGCTGCCCACCAAATCCAGTTTGCATCGTGATGGAAGACGAAACATACGTCAAGGTAGACTTCCGTCAACTTCCTGGGCAAGAATATTTCGTTGCCAAGTCGAAGTTCGATGTTCCGGAGGATGTTCGAGAAAGAAAAAACTATCGAAATTTGCAAAGAAGTTTCTAATCTGGCAGGCGATTTGCGGATGTGGTGAAATAAGTGCTCCCTTCATCACTTCCGGAACAATAAACGGTGCGATTTACACGGAAGAGTGCCTTAAGAAGCGTCTCTTGCCACTCATTAAGAAGCACAAAGGATCAACTCTGTTTTGGCCTGATCTAGCATCCTGCCAGTACGCTCGAAACGTATTGGAGTGGTACCGAGCCAACGGAGTCAATTTTGTGCCAAAGGATATAGAACCCACCAAATTCACCGGAACTTCGTCCAATTGAAAAGTTCTGGGCAATTATGAAAACGGAACTTCTCAAACATCCCAAAACTATAAAAACAGAGCTAGAATTGAAGAAAATTTGGGTAAAAACAACAAAAACACTGGGAAAATCGGTTGTACAAAAATTTGATGGGTGGAGTGAAAAGAAAGGTGCGGGCATTCGGGATGGGAGACGAAATTGAAAAAATGCAAATGTTGTAAATCAAAACTCATTAGTAGTTCTTCATTCCCTGAAAATTTCAAGAAAATCCGATAATCAGTTTAATTTTGATGTAGTATATATGTGTGTGCCATTTTTATCGAATACACCCTTTAGACAGTTTTCTTTTTGATTACCTTTTTGTTCCACATTTACACAAAAACACACAGCCAGAGAGAGAAAGAGGTAGAAAAAGAAAGAGATAGAGAGAGAGAAAGAGATAGAGAGAGAAATCAGTGACTAAAGCTAAGCAACAAAAAACATAAAAAAGAGTTTCATGAACTCTAGATTGCCTCATTCAGTCAGTCAGCCAGTCGGCAGTAGTCTGCTAGCATTGCTCAATTTACAAGTGAAGTTCTTTTCAGCCTGTACGATATCTTGATGAAACCGTGACATATTACAGCCCAGTACACCTTACACAGAAAAAAAACCTAAATTACATTGTGATGTAAATATTGATGCTTGTTAAGTTTTATTTCCAATTCACATGGTACTGCAATTTACAAAGAAATATTTTTATGGCTTTTTATACAACATTTAGACAGTGTTTGTAGTATCTCAGAGATGTACACGTTTCATAATGTAAACTTCAATTATGTGCATGACAATGAACAGATATGTACACTACTTTTTGAGCTGTGTACAAGTCAACCAAACCTTAAATGATGTTAACATAATCCGGCGATTTTCCATTTTTCAGGAAATAAGCACAAACGTTTGGGAACGTTTGGAGTTTACTGAAAACTGTCGTCTTTGAAGAGTTTCCTAATTTAAGGGCCAACAAATACTTCTTCTTTCACAAGAGGCATATTTGACACATTTTTCACAGAAATTTTAGGCGCCTGTTAAAATTGATTTTTTTTTCTGTGTACGGAATAGAAATAAGATTGAGCACCAAAAGATTTCGAGATTTTGGGCATTCCATAAAATTCAAGCCAACATTCAAAGGACGGAACCGATATTCAAGCTTACAAATTAGGAAATGTCTGTCGGTCTGAAACTTATAAAATCGAAAACTACTAAACCGATCGGCGTGCAATTTTGTATAGAGGGGTTTTTAGGGCCGGAGAATATTTTTATGATAGTTAAAGACCCTTTTCATTCAGAAACACAAATTTCTTTATAACTCTAGAACTAATCCAGCAAGTAGAACCAAAATTTAGCAAGTAGAAGTTTTTGATAGCAAGAAATGTTTCTATGGTGGTTTGAGACCCCTCGACATTCAGAAACGGGGGGGAGGCTGCCGTACAAAATTAAACACAAATTTCTGCATAACTCGAGAACAAATCAAGCAAATGGAGCCAAATGTGGTGATTTTTGAAGGAGAAAATGTATCTATGTATCTATGGTTTGAGACTCTTCCGCTCTCTAAAAAGAACGGGAGTTGAAACACAAATTTCTGAATAACTCGAAAACGAATTAAGCAAATAATACCAAAAAAAATAGCATGTGAAGGTTTTTGAAGACAAGAAATGTTTTATGGTAGTTTGAGACCCCTCCACCCTCTGAGGAGGGAAATGTTTCTATGTTAGAATAGGACCCTCCACTCTCTGTTCTGAAAAGGGGGGCTGCCATACAAATGAAATTTTTGTTTTTTGCATAACTCGAGAACAAATCAAGCAAATGAAACCTAATTTGGCACGTGGAGGCGCGTTTGAAGGCGAGAAATGTTTCTATGGTAGTTTGAGAACCCTCCGCCTTCGGAGGGCGTAAGAAGAGAACACAAATTTAAACCAAATATGAGAATTATCCCTACTGTTACGAAGATTTGTGTGCAGGGCTTTTTGGGGTCGAAGAAGATTCTTATGATAGTTCGAGACTTCTCCCTGTCTGAAGGGAAGCTCCCTTACAAATGAAACATAAATTTTTGTATAACTCGAGAGCTAATCAAGCAAATGGAACCAAATTTGGCATCTAGGGGCTTCTTGGAGGCAGAATTTTTTATGATGGTTTGAAACCCCTCCCTCTTTGGAGGGAGAGTGCTCTTATACAAATGCAACAGAAAATTCAACCAAACACTGAGAATTATCCAGGCAACTAAAACACAAAATGTGTGTTTCTCGGGATAGTAACATGTTCTGATAAAAGTTTGGACCCCTTCTTAGTCAAGAATGGGGACGCTTGAGTTACTCTCAGTGCTACATTATGAACAAAATGTCACAGGATACGGCGTAGTTTGCAGATAAATATTTTGTCTATGAAGCTAACGATCTGAGAATTATATTAAAACACACACGTACGTTTTCTTTGGCAGAAATTACACAGAATTAGCAAACAAAATATTTTAGCAAAACTAATTTCTTAAAACAAGCCATAAAAGTGCCAGTTTTCTTAAATGTTACTTTATTGAGTTACTCGCATTGAGGCTCGCACCGGGTTCATCTTATCATGAATAAAAACCCGTGTTTCTTATCAATCTTACATTGCACTATGGTCAGATCCATGGATTTACGAGAAACATGCTCCCAGCACCTAAACTTGAAACTCTTCAGCAAAGTGATGTTCTACAACATGGTTTGTATCATCAAGGCCCTATTTTTGATGTTAATTAAAATTAGAGTGGTCCCCATTTCCATGAAAATACAAAAACTAACTTTTTATTTGCAGAAATAGACGTTTACATCTTTTAAAAAGTTGTAGCGCAGAAAATTTCATGGAATTTTTATTAAAAAATTTTTTTTGTAGCTTAAAAATTGACCGATTTCGAGCAATTTTCTCTCATCAACATAGGGTGTACCATAAAAAATTGATTTTTTTGCCCTTACTTTTTTATTTCAATTCCCACCGTTAAGTTGTGTTCAGACGAGTTTTAGAACTTCTAAAGACGCGTACTTTGGTATACAAATTTTGCCGCTAGCTTTAATAGATCAATAGTAATTGAAGTTTTTCTTTAAAAAAAACGCACTTTTTTAATGTTCATTTTTATGATTTGGGCATACACAAAAAAAAATTAAAGACGTCATTTGAAAGGAAAATTTATATAATTCAACATATGTGAAAACTAGAAATATGTTTTTCTGTATCTTGAGAAAATTACATTTGAATCTAGGATGGTTTAAGAAGAAAAACTTCAATAACTATTGATTGGTTGAAGCTAGCGGCAAATTTAATACATCAAAATACGCGCCTTTGAAAGTTCTACAACTCGTTTGAAAAAAATTTAACGATGAAAATTGAAATAAAAAAGTTAGTACAGATTAACATTTTTATATGGTGCACCCTATGTTGACGAGGAAAAAGTTGCTCTAAATCGGTCAACCTATTAAAAAAATGGTGATCAAACTTGAAATTAAAACGTATTCAATCCTGAAAAGCAATCCGAGGTTGGTAATATGCTAGCCAGAACTACGAGACCCATCACATGAATCGAGTGCATGCCCGATGAATACACCGATATTCAGTATCGTTCCTGTTTGATAATGTATCACCCAGCCGCTGACTTAAAATAGAAACTACATGTTCTAAAACTGTCCTGTACTACATTAGAAGATCTTGCGACTGTGCTCCCGACCAGGTTCCGGTAATTTTTCAGAGAATGTGTGGCCAACCTAAAACGCAAAATCTATTCCAACAATATTGTGGAAAATAAATCAGAAAAGAACAGCTGGTCAAAGAATCGAAGAAGTAGCTGAAGAACATCCAAAAATCGTTCTTTTCTACGTTCAACATTCTACCTAACTGTCGCAGGGCTCCTCGTCAGATTAAGGAAGCAATTTTATAAAATTATAAGTAAATCAGAATATTCAAATCATTTTTTATTTTTCGTTGCTTTTATCTAGCTTGTTTCGAAAAATTTCTATTGGGGGAGAGGGATAGGTAGCTCATCGAATCTTCCAGTCCAACCTCTAAGCATCTTGCTATGAGATACTAGCTGGTTACACACCGATTGCCTGTCGATCTACCATATTTGGTAGACGTCTGCATTGAGTCTCTTCTGTCCATAGTAGCCAAGGCAAGCAGTTCGGTTCAAAGTGTTCCTCCATAGGAAAAAAGTGTTCCTAAATTAGTGCTATTTGAAAGGTGAAATTTTCCTGTAATTTGCTCCGATTTTGTTCCGTTTTTCGCTAAAACACAAACAAAACACTAAAATGGCCGAGAAACCATGTTGTGGCTGAACACTGTCCACGAAACCATCAAGAAGGAGTCCCCCGGAATCAAGGTCACAGAAATCGCCAAGGAATGAAGGACAAGTCGGAATGGGAAAACAAAGCCGCCAAGATGAAAGACGCGTACAACAGCGCCGTCCAGGAGTTCGAACGGAACGGCGGTGACGGCGGCAAGAAGAAGAGCAAGGGTGCCAAGAAGGTCGTGAAGAAGAGCAAAAAGAAGGACTCCGACGATGATGATGATGAGTCCGGAAAAGAGAGCGACTGAACTACTAATTAGACAAAAACACACACACACACACACCCCACACACAATAAACACAAAAAATAACAAAAAAAGAGTTAAAAAAATATTATTTTTAATTTATTGTATAAATGTTCGGGGCCTTACTTCTCAAGAGCAGCAACCGGTCAGTGACAACAGATAGCAAACAAAAAAAGTCTAAAATTCAACAAACAAAAACAAAAAAACATCTTATAGAGAGGCAAGCAGAGAAGACAAAAAAACATTTAGACGCAGTTCAGGCTCTGTTCGAAAAAGCAAGCAAAACTTTAGAAATTGTAGTCACAGAGCTCTAGTGCGTGCGACAGATGCGCCGTGTAAAGTAAAAGTTTGATTATTTTTTCGTCTGACTGCTCCTACACAACAAATTACATAATTGAACAACCTAAGAGCAAAATTCGGACAGGCATCAATCTTCCGGGACGTATTTTCTATATACGTGTTTTCTTTTTCATTTTACAACTTCACAAACATACGTGCATCCCCTTTATTTTATTTTTAAGGAAGGCCATGTAATATTAAATTCAAGAGTAAGAAAATTTTAAAAGCCCGAAAAAAAAACAAGAAAATCATACCTCGTTTTAAGTTAATTAAAATCTGTATGGAAGAAAAACAACAAAAAAAACTGTATTCTTAGGTCAAGAAAAACAAAAACAAAAAAAGTTAGACATTGTAGGTGTAATCACAGCATAACAGGAGAATACATCGACATACAAACAAACCAAACAAACAAGTTATCTAAAATTATAATATTCCGCCCAGTTTAAAGTAAAACATTGCGATTGGTTGAGCGGATTGGAGATAATGAAATCTTTGAGTTGAGCGGATTGGAGATAAATAAAATCTTTGGGTATAGGACCAAGGCCTTTGCAGACCCAGGTCGCACATTTTCGACCTCTGGCCATACACCAACTGGATCTTCTAGCTGCAGTACTCGGAGCTCATCAGCGTTCACTTTTATCAGCAATATAATCAGGAAATTCATTTGAAGATCAGAAAAATTATTTGAACCAGAGATTACTGAGATGAAATCAGCAATACCGAACGGTGTTCTTAGCACGCAACACATTAAGTTTTTGTGGCAGAATTCAAGTAAGATATTAAGTCAAATTCAATACACCCTTCGCAAATGAAGCGACGCAGTCCACTGAACATGCTCACTCCTAAAATTACAATTTTAGCGTAATCCGTATTGAAGGAAAAATTCAGTAAGTAGACTTTGTTGAGTATGACACCAGCAATCCAATAAATTTAGGACCTGAAGTCAGAATTTTAGGAACTTGAGAAGAAAAAGATTAAATTCAAAAGTTAAAAGTTGGTAGCTCTATTGTTGCTCCAAAAGCCTGTTTTTCGAGTACTTTTTTAAACAGACGTATCTTATTTTGGGAAGTAAGATTCCAACGTTAAATTCTTGAAACTCTCAGCAGTTTCAACTAGGGCCACCAACACAAGGTATAACATTTGATGCTACTTTCATTGTTGGTGCTGAGAGTTTTGAGAAATTTACGTTTGAATCTTACTTCCCTTCTTTGTTTACAAAATCAAATATGTCTGATTGAAGATGTACACGAGATTTCATGCACGCAAGCATTCCGAAGCTATTTTCGTATACATTGAACCCCGTTCCAATACATTTTCAATGTCGGTATCATGGTGAATGTACAAGAAATAGCAATCAAGTGGAGATGAGAATATACACTGAAAATTAAGTTTAGTTTTTACAACGAAATCGAAGGTAGCACTAACGAATCCATGCGTTGTTTTCTGCAACGAAACTGATTTGTACTCTAATTGTTGTTTTTATGTATTCTCCGTGCGTGGAGTGATTTGTACGTTTGATGAAGCTATCTTTGTAATTAATGCCACACGTGCAACTGTCAAAAGCACGAAGCATTTGTTGAAACAGAATAAACATTCGTTCATTGCATATAAACAACACAAAGAGCTACGAATATTTTGCTTCAAATTGAAAAGAAACGTCTCTCTGGTGAATGCATGAATGACAGACAGATCTACTTTATCGACTCAAAATGTAATTGATAACAAAATCACAACCCCGTGGAGTTGTCCAGCGTTTTTTTTTTTCTAATATCGGATTCGATCCTGTGTTTTTGGAAAGAGCTGTTCTTGAAACCGTGGTTCATCTCACTAGGCCTTGATGACTCTTGAGAAGATACTTGGTTATTGAGTATGAAGTTATAACTCTCGGCAGCGCTCTAATTTTGTTGTTGGGATAAATAAATAATTCCCGCCCATCCCAGCTGCAACACCAAGCGACAAAAAGCTTTTGGGCTAACGAAATCCATTTTGTGCATTTTACGAAATCCATTTAGTGCATTTTACAAAAATGTGTAATGATAGCATTTCACCAGATAAAAAGCAATATGAATGTTCCCTACAATGCACGAGACATTTTTTTTATGTACAAAATCCATGTTTACGAAACGAGTGAAAGTTTATTAACGAAAATAAATTTTCAGTGTAATGAATTACATTTTAGTATATGCAACTGAGAATATGGGAATTATTGACAGATTCCCTCATGCTGTTCATTAGACGTTTTTTGTATCTATCGAGTTCTTCTAATTTGGTCAACCGAAGTTCGCAGAATTTTTCAGTGCGCAGAATATCCATGTTAATGCCACAAAATAGAACAGAATCACCGTGAAATTATAGGTTAGATGTGCGCATAGAACTGCACAACAGTGAACAGAGCTGTGTTCATAAAGAAATACATCCGTATTTGGGAATAATTGTGACACTACTTTTGTTAAGAGTTACGGAAGAAACCTGCAACCGCAAATGACTGCCATGATCACTGGTTTTCATTATTACAATTTAATTTCCTTTGGTCTCGAAATCACAGCGAACAAATTTACGTCAAACGTGTTGAATGGCACAGCCTACTACTTCATAAAACCCTTTGTGGATCAAGATGGGTAAAAATACTTTGCCGATTCATGCAATTTTCAAAAGATATGATGACCTTTTCATATTTTGAGTGCAGTGCAGAAATAGAATATCATCTTATATTGATGGATCGAAGTGTGTTTTAGCCACGAGTTGACGTGATTTTTTTACTGTCATGTGTTTTCGCTCGTTTTCATTATTTTTCAAGATATTATTCTTGCAGTTCCTAGTGCAGTTCCCATATTACAATCCAGTGCCTAGTTAATACATTGTGAGAATTTTCATCGGATTTTTCTGAGTGATCCAGTTGAACGAGTGAAACATAAATTACAAAGAATTTGTGGGAGATAAAACAATCACAAACCAATAAGAGCCTTTCAAATGTGAACCCACATCTTAAGAATGAATGATACACAACTACCTAAACTAGCAGCTTACTTTATGAGATACTATAACTTACTTTATGAAAAAGAGGACGGGATGGTTTACATGAATAGACATTATCCAACATAACACGAATAAATTTAATGATATGAGCTTTGAAAAAAGAAAAAGGCTTGTTAAAAAGAGAACAAATTTGAAAAAAGGCAAATATATTGATCCAGGTTGCGGAAACTAGAAACAAGTAATTACAAATAAAGTTTTATACGAAAACAATACAATCCAAGGAATCAAGTTTTCTCTCACCACCCTATTTTATATTCTCAAACATTCTTCTCTTTTCAGTGAGGGAGTAATGGTGCTATAACCATATCCATATTGGGCTAGGACTAAAGTTACGCTAAAGTTCCAACCATTTGAAGAGAAATGAAGCATCATTTAACCATCTTACACTAGATGCTCCCAACGATCGTCTATATAATAAAAATGAGTTGGGGTTTCCTTTGTCACGATTTAACTCGCGAGCGGAGGGACCGATCGGCGTGAAATTTTGTATGCAGAGATTTTTGGGGCCGGTGAATAATCTTATGATGGTTTGAGACCCCTCCCTTCACTGGAAAGGGGCTCTCCATACAAATGAAACACAAATTTCTACACAACTCGAGAACTAATCAAGCAAAAGAAACCAAATTTAGCATGTGTGAGTTTTGTAAGGCAAAAAGGTTTTATGGTAGCTTGAGAACCCTCCCCGACATAAAAGGGGCGGCTCCCATACAAATAAAACACAATATTCTGCATAACTCGGGAACTTATCAAGCAAACGGAACGAAATTTAGCATGTGGTGGTTTTTTTAAGACAAAAAATGTTTCTATGTTGGTTTGAGACCCCTTTCCATCCTTATGAAGGGGGGGGGGGGGCTCCGATACAAATGAAATACACTATTCTGAATGACTCGAGAACTAATCAAGCAAATGGAACCAAATTTAGTATGTGGTGGTTTTTGAAGACAAAAAATTGTTCTATGTTGATTAGAGACCCCTCCCCTTTCTGAAAGGGGGGAACCTATTCAAATGAAATGCAAATCCTTGCATTACTCGAGAACTAATAAGAGAAATGGAACCAAATTTCGCATGAGGAAGTTTTTGAAGGAGCGAAATGTTTCTATAGTGATTTGAGACTCTATAAGGAGGAAGGGGGGAGGGGCATAACTCGAGAAATAATCAAGCAAATGGAACCAAATTAGGAATGGACGAGTTTTTTAAGGTATGAAATGTTTTAATGGTAGTTCAAAGCCCCTCCTCCCTCTAAAAATGGGGGCTCTCATACAAATGAAACAAATTTCAACCAAACATGAGAACTATACCTACTGCTTTGCAAATTTGTATTCAGTGGTTTTTGGGTTCGGAAAAGCATCTTATGATAGTTCGAGAGCCCTCCCGCTTCTAGAAAGGGTGGGATCCGATGCGAATGAAAAAAAAATTCCTGCATATCTCGAGAACTAATCAAGCAAATGGAACCAAAACTGATATGGGTGAGTTTTTGAAGGCAAGAAATGTTTTTGTGGTAATTTAACACCTCTCCTCATTCTGAAAAGGGGGGCTACCATACATACGAAACACAAATTTAAACCAAACATGAGAACTATCCCTACCGCTATGCAAATTTGTATGCAGGGGTTTTTGGGTCCGGGAAAGGATCTTATTATAGTTCGACACCCCTCCCGCCTTTAGAAAGGGGGGCTCCCATGCAAATGAAAAACTATATTCTGCATAACTCAAGAACTAATCAAGCAAATGGAACCAAATATGGCATGTGGAGGTTTTGTAGGCAAGAAATGTTTCTACGGTGGTTTAAGATCCCAAGCAAAAGAAACCAAATTTAGCATGTGTGAGGTTTTAAAGGCAAGGAAGGTTTCTATGATGGTTTCAGATTCCTCTTCGCCCTGAAAGGGGGGCTCCTATACAAATGAAATACAATATTCAGTATAACTCGAGAACTAATCAAGCAAATTGAACCAAATCTGGCATGTGGAGGTTTTTGTTGATGAATACTGTTTCAATGCTAATTTCAGACCCCTCCCTTTTCTGAAGGGATGCATAATTCGAGAACTAATCAAGAAAATGGAACCAAATTTGGCATATGGAAGTTTTTGAAGGAGAGAAATATTTCTATGATGATTTGAGACTCCTCCGCCTTCTACAAGTGGAGGGAGGGATCTCCCATATAAATGAAACACAATTTTTTGCAAAACTCGAGAACTAATCCAGCAAACGGAACCAAATGTGGCATATGGAGGTTTTTGAAGGAGAGAAATGTTTTTATGGTCATTGAGACTCTTCCCGCCTTCTGAAGGGGGGGGGAGGGAGCTCTCATACAAATGAAACACAAATTTCTGCATAACTCGAGAACTAATAAAGCAAATGGAATCAAATTTGGCATGTGGAATTTTTTATAGGAGAGACATATTCCTATGGTGGTTTAAGACCACTCTGCCCTCTTAGGCAGCATTCATTAATTATGTCACGCAAATCTGGCCGAAGATTAACCCCCCCTCCCCCATGTCACAAATTGTCACAATTTTTGTAACCCCCCAGGCAATTATGTCACGTTTTTGTTAACCCCCCCCTCCCACTCAAAACTTTTTATTCAAATAGCCAATATTAGTCACAAAAAATCATTTTTATTTCATACAGAAACAAATTCAACTTTCCTCATATTATATCAAATTGCATTCTCAAATAATACCATTCAAAAATAGATTCAATCCTCAGTCCAAGGGTTTTGCAGATGTTGGTCAGCATTGATGACCGGGAAGATATCTGCGTCCGCTGAAGCACTCGTAATGGTTTCTGCCACATCAGTCAGATCAAGTTCTTCGTCATCTATCCATTCGCAATCGAAGTTGTCTTTGTTGGTTACAACCATACATTCCTGTTTACGTTTTGCCACAACTTTAAACGGACGCAATTTTCTCTGAAATTGAACGGATGTATGCTTGTGCATCTTTATGTGCTCATGAAGCATGACTAAAGATGCAAAGTATAAACCACAGCTGGAACACACTCGTTCGTTCAATGAGTTTTTAATTGAAGGACAGTAAAGATCATACGGAATCGTTCCATATCCGGACATCGATTTAGGTAGAATCTGTTGAGCTTGTAATGAGTTCAATACGAACATTGATGGAAATGCTGTGGTTCGTCCTTCGATGACCCAATCAATCCTCGAGATGTTTGCGTCAGAGAGATTGGTGGAGAGCAAAAATCCATTGCAGATAACGTGATCGATGCTACTTCGCAGTGGTGAGCAGCATTTCCTGTAAAAATATAAATTTATGCACATATAACAATTATTTGACCATCAAATGCATCTCAAAATTTTACCTATCTGTGCATTTCCGTATCTGGAGTAAATATTGGCTGGTTCGCACATGAGTTCCAAACCAGTGTTGGTCATAGTCACGAATTGACTTCGGATCTATTTCAGAAGCATCAGGATCGATATATTCAGCCAACGTCGGATGACCGTCGATGACCACATCATTCCAGACTTCTGCCAAAACTTCACCAGCGTACTGGAAATTTTGCTTCTCAAAGCTGAATCAGTTGTACGCAATTGGGAATCCAGATGACTACCAAACTGGTCGTGTGGTATTATCAATCCAGAAAGCTCCTTACTCAAGGGTGACATACGTCGCTCCACTCTATTGAAAGCACTCGCTTCCCGGAGCGTTCGTTGCAATGAACAGCGTGTCAAGGTTGTACTCTTTAAAATGGTGTATTGCTATCTGTATTACCTTGCGATATCTCGGATTTTCATCAGGTCCACCGTCGACGGTAAAGATTAGGACTGGTTTGACCAATCCATCAAACTTAAAAATACCATCAAACGATTCAAGAGTTAGAAGCCGCTTGATGTCTAACGCATGAGAAAACGCCGTTGACGAAGCGTGTTTGCCTGACCGAATTGCAATGTAAGTGGGGCCCGAAAAACCAACAGCCTCCGGTTTGCCAAGACCATTCGGTTTGATTTCGATTCCAGCGTACACGGACGGAATTGGTTTATGCTTATTTGCAACTATCCAATCGTGGTCAGGAAGCGTGATTTTGTACTCCACATGCATAAGCATGGAGACTGCTATTGGCAGCCGTTGAGCCTATCGCCACTCTCGCCTTATCATCCTGACTGATAAATCCTACTTCATTGGGCCTAGCACAGATGCCAGTTCTTCCAATGATCTTATGGTCGCTGTACAGAATCGGCCATCGGGATGATCGTTGTGTTTGCGTACTTGCGCGCATCAACTTCACTGGTACAGTATTTACGTGACATTTACCTTGATGGAATTGGCTCGTTTTGGGATTAACCGCAGATATGTTGCTGTTCTTTTGATATTGAATCCCTTGCCTTGTATTGCAGAAGTCAACTCATCTAAAGTTTTAACGCTTCTGACGCTCTCATCACTGCGCTTTTCGTGGGCCGCAGATCCATGAAGTGCGATATCGCATATTGCCTTGAGCAGCTCCGGTTGCTGCTCTTCAACACTGAGGGCGGTCAGGAGAATTTCGGAATGAAAGATAATTTCCTGAAATTTGATATTTATATCTACTGTGCAAACAAACTAGTTAATATATCATATTTACCAGCCTCTGGGATGTCCCGAATTAACAGTTGTTTAGCCTGCTTCATTTTCTCACGATGCTTCTGCTGCCGCTCTTGCTCGTCTTCCTTGATTTTGAGATTCTTTTCAAGTTTGATCTTTTTAATTTTTAGCCCTTCGAGTCTCGACTGATCATCATCCGTCAATAGTCCAGCAGACTTCTTGTCAATCAAACACTACCTCAGAGTTCAGATTATTTAGCTCAGCTTTAAGTTGTTCCTGTACTGGTGCAGGGCGTTTATTTGATGATGACGGCTGAGCCATATACTCAATTTCCTTGATGGGTTGCGCGGGTTTCACTGTCGGCGCTGATTCATAGGAGCACTCATAGACTTTCCCCATAGTTGAAGAAGTTTACCTTTTTCTTTAGCTGCAAGGCATGAAGCTCTTTTATTTTGTTATTGACTTGCTCTTCAAGTGCGGTGTTGTCATTGCCCTTCCGTTCATTCCAGAAATTAGTAGCATCAATTGGCACTCCCTTTTCTTCTTATCCGGGTAAGCCTTTACATACGCATTGTACAGCGTATTAAAAAGTTCTCCACGATTCATTTTCCAAAATACACTAACTGCGCGAACCAATTTTTCACCAATAAACACTGGACTTTATTCACTGACGCACACTGAATGAGCTGCAGCTGTCATTCATGAACGGTGGAATAGTATTCACTCTAACTTGAAAGTACCCATTAATGAGTCGAAAAGTACGCATTTTGAAGAAAAGTGGCTTAACTCATTATTAGAGTATACTTTCCTCATTTCTAGTATTGCTTACTCATTTATGAGTATCAATTAATCATTAATGGGTAACGAATACTCAATTAATGAGGAAAATATACTCTAATAATGAGTTAAGCCACTTTTCTTCAAAATGCGTACTCTTCGACTCATTAATGGAGCACTTCAAGTTAGCGTGTTAGATATGGTAGGTGTCGGAGCCAAACACCGGATCCGTAGGGTACTTGAAGTAGCTTGCTAGCTCTCTTGCGACAGAACTCAAACGTGTCCTAACACGGTAGGAAAGAAATAGGTGTCGCTCAAACTAGCAACTGTCGGGTAAAACGAGTGCTCTGTCTTGGCTCATGGGTGGAAAATTCAACTCTTCTTACCCTGAAAAGGCCGGGTTGGGTTCCAAGGCCGTTGACAGCAAACACTCTAGTCGTAGGGTGGACTGTATTCAACACTGTATAACACTGGGCTGTTGCACCGGATAATGGATCCAGAAGATATTGATAGAAAAACTACTGCTTCTATTCACTTATCCTTTATTGCTTTTCCTTTTGATCTTAACACCATAGAATTGATATAATGACTGAATGACTGCGCCACTGCGGTTACCGTTTTTATATTGTGCCGCTACTGCTAGAAGTTCCAGAACATGGAAAGTTCCAGAACAATGGAAAGTTCCAGAACATGGAAAGTTCCAGAACGATGGAAAGGTCAGAACATGGAAAGTTCCAGAACGATGGAAAGTTCCAAAACAATGGAAAGTTCCAGAACATGGAAAGTTCCAGAATGATGGAAAGTTGCAGAACAGGGCGTGGCATAGTTTATGCGAGCGGTGTGTGAGTGCTGCATGATTACTGCTGTTGCTGTTCGTTTACGAAGGGCGTGAACAGTAGGGATAGTAGTAGTAGGCGATATTGCATAAGAATATCATTTTGTTTTTGTTTTTTTCAAAATGTGATGTCACGATTCAGCTTACCCCCCTCCCTCGTTTGTCACAAAATGTCACGGTTTTCTGAACCCCCTCCCCCCCTAAAAGCGTGACATAATTAATGAATGCTGCCTTAATTAGGGGGTCCCGCAGAAATGAGAATTGCAATTCTCTGCATAACTCGAGAACTCAATTAAGCAAATGGAATCAAATTTGGCATGTGCATTTTTTTGAAGGTCAGACATATTTCTACGGTGGTTTGAGACCCTCTTTGCCCTCTAAAAAGGGGGAGGGGGCTCTCCATACAAAATGGAAACACAAATTTCTGCATAACTCGGAGAACTATTCAAGTAAAATGAAACCACATTTGGCATGTGGGGGCTATTGGCAACAGGATTTTTTATTTATATAAAAACATGGATTTCTGTCTGACTGTCTGTCTGACCGACTCGAGGTGAAAATATGTATGCAGGTATTTTTTGGGGCTGGGGAAGGCTCTTATGATTGTTTGAGACCACTGCCCCCTTCCGGCTCGCATACAAATGAAACACAAATTTCTGTATTTAGGGCATTCTGCTTAACTACTCTCTCCGACTATTCATTTCACTTTTCCTTTGATATCTACTGAAGGCTACGTGGGTTCCCCGTGTCTTCTTAAGGTAGATACCAAATCCTCCCTATCTCGTATCGGTATCTGGTTCCGTGTCATGGTAGCTCCAATCACGACGTGTGCAAACGTCATTGCTAATGCTAATGCTAAAGAAATAGAATATCGTCAAATTTTAAATTTCATGATGTTGCATTTTATACCAGCTCCCCCTCCTACCGCTCACAGCATGTTCTCTTACATGTTTCGGACTCAACGGTAGCGGCGCGCGAAAGACCATCGGAAGGGACCATTCCGAAAAAGGTTATTTTCGCGTGAGGAGAACTATGTAAATTTAGCTCCAAATTTACCGCCTGTCTGAAGCCGTTAGGAAAGACAAACGAGGCGGCTGCGTAGGCACGGGCGGAGATCTTTCAAGCGGTGTTACTACCTGATGTGCCGAAACAGTTTGAATACATGTTACACTTTTTGCACAGGCATGCAATTCCATTCTTGAAGAAGCGAAGTAGTAAGAACAAAGGTAAATGCTTTCGCCAAGATGGATGTAACTGTTACATATTGCAGTGGTTCTGCTTTGTTCGTCGACTGAAGTGGCATTCGGGGAATGGAATCGCAAGTTTTTGCGTCGCACTTATAAACAGTTAATCCGTCATTTGAAATTGAATCAACTTTTGATTCGAAATGACAGCCGAAATATTGCTCCAATAAGATACAAATCCGCAGCTGCCCGTGCATCACTCTTTCTGAGGTGCATTTGCGATCCCAAAATTGTCACTCAATGTCAGTGGAGTGTCACCGCAGCAAACAGTATAATTCGCACCACCACAGTGAATGGTGCAGGGTTTCATCTTTGGGAAAGCATAACGAGCGAAAAAATTGAAAATAAGCCGAATGAGCTTCACGCGACAACACATTTTTGCGGTGCATCGAAATGATAAATATGACAGCGCGGGTCCCACCTGTGAGCGCTTTCTTTTTTCGCTCAGCCAGCACCGAAAATGACAGATGCCGCCAAATTTGCGAATGGTTCTCCGTTTGCCCACTGCCGAGGCGATTTACGTGGCATTAATCAAATTCCCAGCATACCGACGTCGTCGCTCATGAAGCATATACAAACAGCAGCAATATCATCAACAACAAACCGAGTCGCATTTTACGCTCGACTTTAGCTCATCCAGCTGGATTTATTGGCTCGTAAAATGTCCACTGCCCGTCCAGTTGTCCGTTGCGATATTTCTCCCGTAGTGTGTTTTTCGGTTTTTAGCGATTGTCTTTGGGAAATGAAAACGCGAGGGAAAATTCGATGCATATACTTTACCGCCGCCGTCATCACGGTGGAACCTCCTGAGGGTGGAGGGGTGGTTGTGAGTGGGACGGAAGAGGCGAGGAGGGTATTCGCTTGATGTTTTAATTAGAGGTATACGGTTTTATTTTTACTACCCATAGAACTTGGCCATTTTATAGGGAGGAGGGAGGATCGAGGAAAATAAATCAAACGGTTTTTTACGGGTGCCAATTTTCAGTTTGCGAGTGAAAGTCATCGATCGGTTGTTTGTTTTGATTGCTGCGAGTCAGATGATTAATATGCTAATTGACCCAAGTGGATGGAACGCGCACGCGAGTAGTTTCGTAGTTCGAGGGAATCTGACGATGATGATGACGCGTGGGTGTGTGTCAACAGATGCAAATCAATCAGTACTAGGAATTCGGCTTTGCTGGGAAGGGTGTAACCATAATGTGAGATTCTACAGGGTGTGGAAAAAATATCTGTGATTTTTTTCAGTGTTGTGCCCGAATTTGACACATGTAGGAATGAGCACACCTGCGCCAATTGCTACCTTGGTATATCATTAACGAATACAGAAACTATCGCGGGAATCGGATCATGTATCGCGAAAACATTTAAAATTCCAATTCACGCTGCTTACGATGCTATAAACGGAACAATTAGCTTGGAAATTTGGATGACCATCTAAGAAGAGGCAAAAAAAAAAACTGCGAGGACCACATGGAACCGAAGAATAATAGTTTATTATAAGATTAATCGCAACGATACCGGCTGGAGAACAGAAGTTATCGCGTAGTTTCGGAAGTCTTTTTCTAGGTTAGTGAAACGTTGTTTCTAAGAGATACGTACCAAAGTTAATCTAAGTATACGTAGGCTCCGGTCTGTGAGACCGGCAAAGCGATATCTTCTCGAGATACGCAATTTGTTAAACGTACCAAACCAGTGCTCAGCCAGTGTACTTCCAGTGTACGGGCTGGAATTTAAGATCCACGTATTGGGGTTTCTGTGTCAACGATCATCAACTTTGTCCGTTGAGCACGGATCGCACAATTTGAGCTCGGAAGTCCACTAAGGCCCGCATTTCGAGGTAGCTAAACGGACGGGAGTGAACATCGCAAGACTACTGTGCGAAACTTCACCCGACTGTAGCCAATAATCCGTCGTTATTCCACGAATCGTTACAACCCTGTGGATAGGCTACCGAGAGCGCGGTTTAGTGATTCGCAGCCAAGTGTCGGACACTAAACCGACAAGCACCCTATCCCGGAAGCAGAAGCAGATGTCGACGAGGAAGAGCCTATTCAGGCGGAACCTGTTCGTCGTTCGCAGCGTCAGACGCGTGGCGTAGCACCACGTAAGCAAGATGACTTCGTTCTCGATTACGCCGTCGGGAACATGGAATGCGCTTCGGAAGAACCGATCAACGTACATGAGGCGCTGGAAATCGAAGAATGACGAAGCGCGATGGAGGACGAGCTTGACTCCTACAAGCGCAACCAGACGTGGGAACTAGTTTCATTGCCGAAAGGGCGGAAAGTCGTAGGATCACGATGGGTCGACAAGTTGAAGAGGGACGATGAAGGCAACATCGTGAAGCATAAGGCGCGAGTCGTCGCCCAGGATTTTTCCAGAAGGTTGGCGAAGATTTCGAGGACGTGTTCGTTCCGGTCACGCGGTACGCAACATTTCGTACACTGTTGGCTGTTGCATACAAGAGGAGGATAGCGGTAAGACATCTTGACATCAAAACCATAGGCCCTATGGTTTCTTGCAGGAAGAGGCAAGGAAGACAATGTTTGCAAGCTCAACAGGAGCTTTTACGGGTTGCGCAAATCGGCGCGATGCTGGCACGATGCTGGCGTGCTCCGGTGAATTAGACGTGGTAACGGATGAATTGAAGAAGGAATTCGAGGTTACCTGCCTCGAGGATGTTCGTCACTTTTTCGGCATGGAAATTCGTCGCGAAAAGGATGTGTACGCAATCCGGATACAGACTTACATCAACCGTCAACTATGAGTATGTATAGTATGGTATGAGCGAAGCAAAGCTGACGAAAACGCCGATGGATCCGAACTAAGTCAAAGCGGACAATAACAACGAATTGCTGGAGGATGCTACCAAATATCGAAGTGTCGTCGGAAGTCGTTTGTATCTGTCCATGGTAGCTCGCCCTTTCTCGGAAGGAAATTTGCTGCACCCACGGAGCAGGACTGGGTGGCGGCGAAAAGAGCGATGCGGTATCTGAAAGGGACGATCAGCTGTAGTCTACGTTTGGGTGACGAAAGTCAAGAGTTGCTGGGCTTTTCGGACGACGACTGGACCGGCGACTTGACTAGCCGCAGGTCGACATCGGGATTCGCCTTCATGTTTTGCGGAGGAACCATTTCGTGGGCAAGTTGCGGACAAGCAAGCGTGACCCTTTCGTCGATGGAGGCGGAGTATGTTGCCCTCAGCGAGGCCTGCCAGGAGGTGGTTTGGCTGAGGTAACTGTTGACGGACTTCGGTGCTGAACAGGACCATGCAACGACGATTCGTGAAAACAACCAGGGTTGTATCGCATTCGTGAAGACGGAGCGTGTCAACCGCAGGTCTAAGCATATAGACACAAGGCAGAAGTTCGTGCAGGAGCTGTGTTTGACCGGGCAAGTCGCTATAGAATACTGCCCGATCAAATGGCAACCGATATTCTAACCAAGCCGCTGGGACCGCAGAAGCAGGACCGCTTCCGGCGGATGTTAACACTGGAATAATTGAGTTCGGTATCACGGAGGTTGCTCATCGAGAAGGAGTGTGAGGAGCGATGATTACCTTATACCGACTGTGTGGTACATCCAAGCACGAGAAGAGTGAGACCTTGTAAAAACCACCACAGTATATGCATTTCAGTTCTTGGTCCATTCATATTGATCAGTCTATAAAAGTCTATAAAAGTAGTATTCCTAGATTTAATGATGCAACATAGAGACTGATATGCTTTTATAGTAAGTTATTTGAATTGTATTATTTTTTTGTGAGATCCTTCCTAATGTTATAGCCCACAACTATTCTATTAGGAACAGTAGAAATTTGCAATATCCCAGTACATTTACTAGTGCAAATAAAAACAAAAATAAATGTGTTAATTACACCTAGAGTTCAGTATAGCCGTGAAATTTTCTTTTTGACTTATTTTTTTTATAAATCATTTATGCAAAAAATTACCACTGTTCCTTAAACAACTATATAACGGGGATTCCCTAGGGAGGTAGCCTAAGGCAGTCGAAGGATTTGTTGACTGGACAAGGGTTCGTGGAGTCGCCAGTCCCTTGTCATGCGAAGACACGCGGCCTTCTGACCGTAGTCTTCCGAAGGTCCTCACTGAGATCGGCTGACCCTGCTACAAGAAGCCATCACGTAGGCTATTCTCTTAGAACAACCTGCTGAGAATAGTCCTGCAGCCATAGGTAATCCTTGCACTGATGGTGGGTTCTTATCACACATCACATAACATTACATCACATCACAAGTGTCGGACACTAAACCGGACCTTACCCGAAATATAGGAGTCTGCCTTAACCCCGCTCGGTCATAGCGGAAAGGTACGCGAAGCGGCGTCGCTTGGAAAAGCGGGCTTCTATATTGAAGGAGACGGTCAATTCCGTCACTACAGGCACAATCAACAAGGAAATCTATCAGAAAGAGTGTCTGCAGAAGCGATTGCTACCCTCCATCAAAAGTCACAAAGGAAAACCATTGTTCTGGCCCGATATAGCATCATGCCACTATGCTAAAACTGTGATGGAGTGGTACCAAGCAAATCAAGTGAACATTGTACCAAAAACCTCAAACCCGCCAAATTGCCCAGAGCTACGCCCAATCGAGAGATATTGGGCTCTGATGAATCGGAAGCTTTCTGGAAAGAAGCAAGGAATCAAAGACATCAAACACTTCCAGTAAATTTGGACAAAGACGGCTTCTACGATTTCTGAAGAGTCTGTACAAATCCTATTGGACGGAGTTAACTATGTTTTGTCTTCACGAATTGTTAAAACGCATCCCATGAATCTGAAATAAACAACTACGACGGAAATATAATGCAAAATTTATGTTTTATTCATGTTTTGAGGTGTCCGGATTATTGCGGATACAGACCTTAGCATAGCCCCCCATCTTGCCACCGGTGATTTATTTGGGCCTCTATTTTAGTTTAGCGACATTGGTTTTCCACCGTGCGTAGCTAAAAACTGAAAATATTTTCATTACGTTGTCTACGATTGTGATCAGTCATTTTCAGTTCAACCGGGAGCAATGTATAATCCAATTGAAAATGATTTGCTGGAAGCACGAGATTCAATAATTTTAAGTGATGAAGACGACTTTGAAGTTGTGCAACAATATATTCACCATTTCCACGAACTGTTGCTGAGAGCTGCAAGAGAAGACGAGAAACACCGAGCAGAAGAATCTTGACCTTGTAAAAAATCAAACATCAACAGAGGTGTCCATGAAGGAACTGTGCGAATATTTCAGGAGTATCTTGTGGAGTTTTGCGAAGCCACTGTCCATTTCTAATTTCCTGGAATGATTGGATCTTTGGACTGCTGTCACTGAGTTTGGAAGAATTGTCCTACAGCATGGACCGGCCAGTTCCGGGGAAAAGAAAATAATCCCACAATTGTCCTTGAAGTAGTGGCAAGCTACGACCTCTGGACCTGGCATGCTTTTTTTGGGATGCCAGGATCGAACAATGATATTAATATTCCCGACCGCTCTCCGTTATTATCGGAGCTTATCAAGGGAAATGCTCCACCAGCTGAATATCTAGTTAATGGAAGACAATACCACGTCAACTACTATCTTGCGGATGGTATTTATCCACCATTGACAACACTGGTACAAACAATATCTTCTCCAGTTGGATTGAAGAAAAAGGTAAGGCTAATTTTCTTCAATCCTTAGCAAAGTTAAATGTTTTATCTCCAACCTTCAAAAGTACCTCAATGCCCCAGCTCTGGAAATAGCGTTTCTATTGATGGTTGAAAAGGCTCATTCTCCAAAATACGCTGACCAATGGTTATGATGTGAATACGTAGTTTGCTTTGAAGTATTATCGTAGAACTGGATCAATATAAAGCTTCTGAAGGACACAAAATAAAAGAATTGATCATCTTTCTTCTAACACATGGGAGCTTTGCGGAAATCCAGATCTACCAATAAACTGCTCAGTTTTCAAATTTTAAAAAGTAGCGCTAGGGATTTGGAACTATAGAGTACAGGTAACAGCTGGATTTACAGTTAATGTGCCAGTTTGAGAAGAGGTTATAAAGCTCTGCGCGATTTTAGGATATGCGTAGTCTGTCTCGGCACAATATTGAAGGCAAGTTCTTCCGAAAACTTTAAGAAAGGCCTTCAGAGAACTTCAACGTTGTTCCTCAGAGCACTTCAAGGAATTCTAGAGAGTTTGAGCTGGTTTAGTGGAGTACCGTAGAGCGGGGTGACTTCGACCGCCAAGTCCGATATTTATTCAATTTAAAATTATCCTTCTCCAAGTGCCTGAATTTTTTAAGCTTTGAACCATATAAATTCAGCATTTATTTGGGTATATAAATGCATTTTGTTTTTAGCATATCTCTATTTCCTTCGCTATAAAAATATTTTTTTAAAAAAGTTCCTTATGATACTTTTTACCAAGCTAACAACAATCATATATTCAAGCAATAAAATGTTTTCTAAAAAATCACAAACAAATTTTCAGATTACTCAAACATTCGTCTCTCCAAGCTAATCGAAAAAATCATAATTTTGTATACATAAACAAATTAATGAATAAAAAAAAATATTTTGATCGAAAATTAAGAGCAAACGAATAAACGCGACAACCTTCTCGAAGTGTTGCACTACCTTCCAATCTGTCAAAGGGTTTGTTTTGTTTTGTTCTGTCTTGGAGAAAAGGTGTGAAACATTTATTTCGACAATTTAATGGCATTGAGATGTCCAAAATGCCGAGAAAGTACGTGAAAAAAGTTGGTGGAAGAACTTATTTGCAGTACAGTTCCGAATCGTTTCCTTAGCTGTTAATGACTCGCACTTATTCTGCCGTCAATCGCATATCAATACCATATTTTCTTGATTTCCTATCCATATGGGACGGATATGCGATTCACGGCAGTGCACTGCAGTGTTGGCGTCCTTACACCGATGTAGTACCGAATTAAAAACGACATGAGTGAGGTATTTCTGTTTGTCTAATATTATGATGAACTACTGAAAAATAGAAATGGATGGGTCGGTCATAAATTACTTCATGCTTTTAATAGAAGGGAGCTTTGAGAATTTTGATTTACAAAATTTAAGGTGATTCACAAAATTTAAGGTCCATAAAAAAACATGACATCGGTGGAGGGTTTTGAAAATTGTCCTTTTTTGCGTGACATGATTAATGAACGTTCCCTTTGGGGATTGTTCCTGTGCTATTCGAGAGGCATCTGCATCAAACGGTTTGCATACAAATTTCGTGTTTTTTATTCATTTAAGCACTTCATCAAATGGATAAAATTGATTTTGATCGAAGTCACCTCATTATGAAAATTGGCCGCGGGAATCAAACAATTTTTTTAAAGTTCATCTGACATAATAATTTTTTTTAATTTCTATGTAGTGTTATACAACAGATACCAGTACTGGTTTTAAAAATGTAAAACAAAATTTTAAAGATAATTATCATAGAAAATTTCAAGAAATAGTTCAAAACGTGATCGAAGTCAACCCCTTTTACGGTACCTATAACTAGAAATGATAAGAAAAATTAGTATTTTCCATTTAATTCCAACTAAAGGGTGTATTCGATAAAAATGGCACACAGAAAATCTTCTGTAACTTTTGAATCGTATGAGAAGACCTAGACCTAGAAATTTGAGTAGATCTTATCCATAGTGTATTATTTACATCTGCCAAGTTTCATAGTTATACATTCAGTAGTTCCAGTCATGTCGTCGAAACAAGAAATTGTCCGTGAGAAAATTTTGTGCACTCACAATAAAAATCCAGGGGCGTCCCACCGGTGGATTGCTAAAAGGCTTGGAATTACAAATACAACTGTGTCTCGTGTAATAAGAACCTTCAAGGAGCGTCTGAGTGTCCAAAGGAAGGAAGGGAGTGGTCGTAAAAGTGGTCCAATGGACAGTAAAATGGCCAGGAAAGTCGTACAACAATTCAAGAACCGTCCAAACATGTCAATTCGAGATGTCGCTAAAAAGTCTAAGGTGTCAGTCGGTTTTGTGCAGAAAACCATGAATCGTGCTGGGTTACATGTTTACAAAGTGCAAAATGCCCCAAAACGGAATAAAAAACAAAACATCACTGCGAAAACCCGCGCCCGGAAACTTTACACGAAGCTGCTCACCAAATCCGGTTGCATCGTGATGGATGACGAAACATACGTCAAGGCCGACTTCCGTCAACTTCCTGGGCAAGAATATTTCGTTGCCAAGTCGAAGTTCGATGTTCCGGAGGATGTTCGAAAGAAGAAACTATCGAAATTTGCAAAGAAGTTTCTAATCTGGCAGGCGATTTGCGGATGTGGTGAAATAAGTGCTCCCTTCATCACTTCCGGAACAATAAACGGTGCGATTTACACGGAAGAGTGCCTTGCAGAAGCGTCTCTTGCCACTCATTAAGAAGCACAAAGGATCAACTCTGTTTTGGCCTGATCTAGCATCCTGCCACTACGCTCGAAACGTATTGGAGTGGTACCGAGCCAACGGAGTCAATTTTGTGCCAAAGGATATGAACCCACCAAATTCACCGGAACTTCGTCCAATTGAAAAATTCTGGGCAATTATGAGAACGGAACTTCGCAAACATCCCAAAACTATAAAAACAGAGCTAGAATCGAAGAAAATTTGGGTAAAAACAACAAAAACACTGGGAAAATCGGTTGTACAAAATTTGATGGGTGGAGTGAAAAGGAAGGTGCGCATTCGGGATGGGAGACGAAATTGAATAAAACAAATGTTGTAAATCAAAACTCATTAGTAGTTCTTCATTCCCTGAAAATTTCAAGAAAATTCGATAATCAGTTTAATTTTGATGAGTATATATGTGTGTGCCATTTTTATCGAATACACCCTTTACCTTTGCTTATCCGGACAGATATGCGTATTTCGTCAACAATGTGCAGACTTCTTCAGTGTCTCGTACTAATAAGTCGCCAGTCGAGTTGGAATTAAATGGAAAATACTAATTTTTCATCTCATTTTTATTTAGTTGAAGGAAGTTCTTTAGAGAACTACCGGTAAGTGCTTCAGAGATCTTTCGGAAGTTCTGCGGAGATATTCCGGAAAAAAGTTGTTAGAAGAATTTCAGGCAAATCCTTAGGAGAACTTCAGGAAAGTTCTTCAGAGAACTCCAGGAAAGTTCTTCAGAGAACTCCAGGGAAGTTCTTCAGAGAACTTCAGGGAAATCCTTCATAGAATTTCAGGAAAGTTCTTCAGAGAACTTCAAGGAAGTTTTTCAGAGAACTCCATGAAAGTTCTTCAGAGTACTTCAGGGAAGTTCTTCAGAGAACTTCAGTGAAGTTCTTCATAGAACTTCAGGGAAGTTATTCAGAGAACTTCAGGGAGGTTCTTTAGGTTCTTTTGGTTTGTCGATACGATAGGGTCCTGGGAGACAACCAGCCAAGCAAGGCAAAGAACCTCATCTTCAGCGGATGTCTAATTTTTTCTTCTCTCCTAAATATTGCTGCTACTGTTCATCCTTGCCGAAACTTCCTCAACTAAACCGAACCACAAAACGTAAACATCTATTTTGTAGTGCCGTTGTCATTCTCCATCCTTGTTTAGATACCTCCTAGCTAAATGGAGATCGGAAATAAATATAGATACCCGTTCAGCGACTCCAGTGGCGGTGCTCTAATGACGAGAATGTTTTAATGACAGTGCATCATTTCAACATGTCTTTGAAGCGGACTATCCAAAAAACCATCATAGCTTCAGTGATTTAGTGCATTTTTCGTACCTTGTTCAAATCATTTCATGTAATAATTGATTTCGTCGATGGAGTAGCTTGGTTAGTCAAACTATGACATTTGACTCGAATGAAAGAACAAATTGGTTTTAACAACATCACGATGTACATTCTTCACATCATATTGCAAATTGACTAAAAAATCACTTCAGTCATTGAAGATTTCACCACGTACAATGTATACAACTCCGTTTATCACGAACTGAAGCAAACCTCAGTTTCAGTTGCTATTTTCCTTGTCCATCAAACGTCTGCTCACGGATGCCTCCAATTAACACATCAAATCGTTTGTTCAAACTACCAGAAGAGCAGTAATCAACTCTCAAATGTCGATGCCAAGAGTAAATATCGCCTCCTCGTGTGCTCCTCATTCCATCCACCCTGGGGGCAAAACCTCCAGCAGATCGGGAAACAAAAATAAAAAATACAAGTAACGAGAAACGTAACCCTATCCAAACAGTCATTACTTTCCTGACGAAGCACAGTAAAGTTTCACCACACAGTAACTGTCAGAGTAGAGCTGGCAACCAAATGAATAAGACGCGCACGGCGCAATTTTATAGATATTGATTTTAGTTTCCTCGAGACGTTCGTTCTTGGACTGTCGGGGCGGGGTGGTACGTGAGTCTTCACCGTAATTAAGTTTCAAGTAAATATTTATCCACGAACGCCACGAGAATATTGACCACATACAGTGAAAGATGGGAGGGTGAGAGAGAGAGAGAAAGTGTGTGTTCAAAAAGTCATGACTGTCTTCGCCGGAGAACCGAACACGCCAAATAGGAAGTAAACGTCTCCATGGAACTGCCTCCAAGCGGGCGAAAGTCTTGTTTTCTCAAACAACATTTGAATCGTTTATGGGATCAGACCCTAATTGGTTCGGGAGGAAGGATTCCTGTATGGGTTTTTAATGTGTGTTACGCTGAAATCGTAATTGCTCACCGAGTAGATTTTTGTGTGCGAGGTACTTTAAAATCGCGTCCGACGAGTCATTCCACTATTGATTGGATAAAATTTTCATACGGTGAAGATTTGGTTGGATTTCACTTGAATTAACAGTGACGATTGTATTAAAATTTATTAACCCCCCAAAGGCTTGGACTTCCATTCACTCATGGATTAGATTCAACCGATCATTGAAGATTCACGTCTCTTTTCTTTTTTATCTTATTCCAACCTTTCCACACAGCAGTTGCAGACCGAACTAGCCCCCTGACTGGGTTACTTACAAATTGCAAATTAATTAATGCCACCCGGTGAAAACTCCTGCTCTTCATCAACCCACCCCACCATCGCCACCCGCGAAACTCTTCGCTTCGGACGGGGATTTTGGCTATTTTTAGACCACTTTAGTTCCATCGATGAAGCAGCCGCCGTGAAACATTGCTGGTGTGAGAATGTTTTGATGTTGCCCATCTTGTTTTGATAAATTCGAGATCCGACCACGATCGATCGGAGCTGACTTACGGAGCGGGTTCTCCCTGCTAGGTAGGCGAAGGTATTTCGTCTGGCAGCGAAGCAGCAGCAGCTCGCTCAATAAATCAATCCCAGTGTGGGGTTTTCCTCGAGTCTAGTTCTGATGATGCCGAAGTGGTTAAGATTTGCTCTCCGGTGCGCGAATTGCGGCTTGCCTTTACCGATTCTTTCAATCTTTAAACTGCCGGTAAGAATGGCGTGGGCCATGGGAAAATTTCAATTACGGCCAACAGCTGCTTGACAGCTTTTAGTCTCCGCGCGGGATAATGGGAAACGGGCCCAGCGTATTTGGCGACGGTATCGAACCGATTTTCGAATTTTGACAAGAACAGATAACGGAAATTCCACTATCAAACCAAAGTGAGTAATTATAGGGTAACGGGATGTAATGTTAGCCTAGCTCCTTCATTCGGCCTATGTACCAAATATGTCATTATTTCGGCGATAATCAACAAAATCATGTTGCTTTAAGGATGACCGATTGATTTCAAAGCAATTGAGACATTATTAATCAATTTATAGATGTTTATTTTGGCAAAATTTTCGATTTCCTTAAATTTTCATACACAGCCTTTACTGGCTAAGCTGAACAGATTATCTACACGATCTTCGAATGATCTTAATTTGCCGTTTTAAACCGAATAATGCAGCCAAGATGTACAGAAAATAGTCACACGTTATAAACTAATAGGTCACATAGGTAAAATAACAATGATTTAACAAGAAAACGGTGGACCCAATGTTAGGGACATCTTTTTTTCTTTGTACCCAACTATGGCCTGTTGTATGCAAAGCTTCGGTTGCATGGTTTCATATGGCTTTTCTCAACACAAACTAAAGGAAAAAAATCTGTGTAGAGTGAATTATTATGTTTAGATTGCCAAATGACCGCTAAGTCATATGTTAAATTCAGTTAAGTGTTTCTTAGCAGTTTAAGTATAGTATGATTCGTAAAATTGTTTGTTGGCTACAGCGAATACAGCTGGGAACACATTGAATCAGAAAATCCGTAAAAAAAATCATACATAGATAACATTTAATAACAAATCTATTGAATGGGGCGAACTTGCATCCATGATTAGACCCAATTTAGTACCCATAGACCAACATTACATCCATATCCCTCGAAAGTTTCTGACCTTATAAAATGAGTTGTGTAACTTTTCGTGATTCAAACTACCAGATGGCTTATAAAACATATCTTAGCAAGTGTAAAGCTAGTTAAATTTTGCTTCCAGCTCAAATACCCTTTGAGTTATAATAAAAAATGTAATCAATTGTTGCATATAAGGCTGACTCAAGGGACACATACCCTATTATTACTATAGACGTGGTCTTTGTAATGATGAGATAATTTCTTTGGTGTTCTGTCTTTTGACTAAAATGAACAGATACTTTTTACTATTTTCCGACGTTTCGGCCTATTGTATATCGCCTTCTTCCAGGGATAGATTTTTGTTTTTGTCATATTATGTTCTGTTTTTACATAAAAACGTCTAGTAATTCTATTAAATATCACCTATATTTACACTGTTTCTCTGTTCCGGTGTGTCTAGCTAACTTCTCGAAAGCCAAAGAAATCATCCTAGAGGGTTTTGAGCTGTTTAGTGGAATACCTGTAACTAGAAATTAGAAGAAGAATTAGTATCTTCCATTTCATTCCAACTACCTTTGCTTATCTTCGACAGATACGCGTATTTCGTCTACAATGTGCAGACTTCTTCAGTGTCTCGTACTAATAACTCGACTAGAAAGAAATCATATCATCATTATAGACGTGGAGATCACTGGGCTGAAAAGTTCATTACAAAATATAAACAAAGTCATTGGTTGTGCCTTACAAAAATGCAACTTGACTGAATCATTAGTTGGACACTTGGTTGGACATATCAGAACACCTATATTATACACCCCTTGATCAAAATTTAAGCCCATAGTTTGAGTGAACTTGAATGAATGAGCCTTGCTGGTTGCGAATAAATTTTCATTAAAGTACAATGCGTCTCCATCAGTGCCTTAAATCTCCATAACGTATCAATGAGAAGTGAAAACGATTTGTCCCCAGTATATGATGATGTTTACTTTTCCGGTTTTCATGGTTACCGCTGTACTTCTATGCAGCAAGTGAACTTTGTTACGCTGCAATCCATGCAGCAGGGCACTTTCTCATATGATGTGGGTCAAAAATCATGTTGTCACTGTTGTTTTGATGTACCAATACGCGTAACATGCGATACCATCCGATGGATTCTGATATCATTACCTGTGATGGTGCCCTGCTATATAGACGGTCGATTTTTCGAAATTCTAATCGTAAACGATATGAACAATGCAAAGTGATGTCATCAATAGTGTACCTCCGAAGAATCTGATGCTAGCAATTTGAATTGTGCAAGAATACTCCTGGACTGGGCTGCACTTACATTTTTTAGATCCTGACGGGTAATTGATATTCATATGTGATTAATCTGATCTCGGATTTCAGATTTTTCGAGAATTATAGTTTGCAAAATGACCTATAAAGCATACTTGCACAAATGAACATTCTACGCTGCTTTATAGTCAAACGTGTATTTTCATGGTTATACGTTTAGAGAAACACCTTTGAATGGATACTTCACGCTAAGCATTGTGTATACCCCTGAATGTAGATAACAAGCAACACATGATTTAGCATCATATTAAAGCATGTATTTTTATCATAAAAAGACAATCTGTACAGGTAAAGGCTGAACGTAGAATCATTGGGAAGACATGGGGAAATCCTCCCAAGAAAATCCCCGTGCTTCTAAATCTCTTTGCATTTCAATGTTTACCCATACAACTGATAGACTTCTGAGAATAGTTTGAATAGTCAGAACAAGTTCTGACTATACTTACCTTACCTTACCAATCAGACTAAGGCGTGGCGTGGGCTCTGCTGTACACAGAAGTTGTCTCGATACTATTCGGTCCATGGCTGTCACCAGTGGTGGTAACGGTTGACATTTTTCAGGTATACTTCTGAAAAAATGGTTACTAGACAAAGCTAACCATTGCTGACGACACCTCCCGCTTCAAGCTAGATGTAATGTTGTAAGACCAAAAGGCGAAGAGCAAATAGCACGAAAATTCCGTATTCTTTTTTTATTTTGCTCTTTGCTATGAGACAGTGTGTGCGATGTCGTATGAAAGACAAAACATTTATTTTTTCGATTCCTTTTGGTCATATTCCCCTTTCTCTCGCTTATATTGATGTAAAAAAATGCCATGACATTCAGAAAAGAAAATGTAGAGGACATTTCTTTTCAGCAAACGAACCAACTCGGAAATAACGAAAAATCTCTTCACAACTTATTTTTTAACCGTTATGTGTCCAACAAAGAACAAATTCGCCCTTTTCGATTACAAGACATGAGATATTATTATGTATTCATAGTAGGATGTTGAAACTCTGTAGGAGAGAAATATTGAGTGCAAACCATAGAGGGGGGGGGGTGCTGGGGGAGGGGTTCTATTTTATTTTATTACGTGAAAGGCCGACAGAAAACATTTTTAACACGGAAACTAAAATGACCATTACTATGGAACTCACTGACATGACACATGGCAAGCGGCATATCAAACTTCATTTCTGACCATACATACCATATTAAACTTTATGATTTTGTGAAAATTGGTCTGACATTCTTAGGATTCCTTACCATACTGGCCACTAGCTTTGCGAGATCCAAGTTCCACCGGACTAGTGGCCATATTCAAATCTTTCCAAAACCTGACTTGCGACGTATCGATCTTCGTGATTTTGCAAAAATAGGTCTGCGGAGGACATTCTGAAAGTGTCTGACCACATTGGCACCATAGCGAGGCCCTGCGGGATCCGAGTTGCTCTAGGTAAGTGGCCATATTCAAATCGTTACCAAAACCTGGCTTGCAAACATATCAATCTTCAGATTTTGCAAAAAGAGGTCTGAGGAGGACATTCTGAGGATTTTTAACCATACTGGCCACTCAAAGAGGCCTTGTGGGATCCGAGTTTCGTCGGAAATGTGGCCATATTCGATTTGTTACCATGGCATGCGCACATCAAACTTCATGATTTTGCTAAACTTTGTCTTTTTAAGACATTTATATGGTGTCTGACTATACTAGTCACTTGAGGTGGCCCTGCGGGATTTCGAGTTCCTCCGGGAAAGTGGTCATAATCAATTTCTTACCATACCCTAGCTTGCGACTTATCAAACTTTATGATTTAGCAAAAATATGTCTTCCGAGGGTATCTTGAGGATTTCTGACCATACTGGCCACTTAAAGAGGCCCTGCGGGATCCAAATTCCTCCGAAAAGTGGCCATATCCAAATCTTTTCCAAAACCTGGCTTGTGACACAACAAACTTCATGATTTTGCAAAACTTTGTCTTCGGAGGACATTCTGAGGGTGGCTGACCATACTGGCTACTCAGGGACGTCGTGCGGGATTCGAGTACCTTCGGGTAAGTAGTCATATTGAAATCGTAACCAAAACCTGCCTTGTGACATATCAAACTTTGTCTTTGGATCAATATCCTTTTCCACCCAGGCTGAATCTGGATCCGTTATTTATTTATTATCACCGTCTTTGACAACTAGATCGTACAGACTGTACTTATTCTAACTTAATTTATGTAACTAAACAATTCGTATAATCAGGGTTGCGGCTTATCATTTTTGACTCAGGCATATTCATTTGCCAATATCTCCTTTCAGAGGGTCGATTTGATAATATGATGTATGATTAACTTCAGTGACATGAGTAGACCTACAATTTTGTGTAACAGTACATTGCTCCAACTCCTATATCTTCGACATGAGAGCGTATATTCACAGTGATCTTCCTGTTGATATTCGCGTGATCTTCACCGCGAATATCATCGCGAAGATCACTGCGAATATATGTTCTTATTCCTCAGATATAAGAGATAGAGCTGTGTACTGTTGAACAAAGTTGTAGTTCTACTCAAGCACCATAAGTTCATCATACATCATATTTTGAAATTGAGCTTCTGAGAAGAGCTATCGGCAAATGAATATGGACAAGTCAAAAATGATAAGCCGTCAACCTTGCGTAAATTCGGTTTTTAAAATACTCCTGGACATTTTAAAATCAAACTCGTCAGAAATGTCATTGAATGACCGAATACAAGTGTCAAGAGGGTTGTTGTAACCGTAATTGGTTCGGTGATACGGAACAGCAAGCAAGTTGGAGTTCCGAAAGCGTCGTGGAGGAATGTTCAGCGGTACCTGCTCAAGAAGTGCAGGACAGTCGATGCCACCGTTAATGACGTCAAATATAAATAAACGCTGCATTTTCACGCGTCTGGCAGACAGCAATTCCAGGCCTATCAATTGGCATCGCTCGGGATAGGGAGAGAGATTGTTTGGATCGTTCCTGTGATGTAGCCGCAATGAAAATCTTACGAACTTTTTCTGTACCCGTTCAATTGAAAGAATCTGCGCTACGAAGTACGGAGACCAAACCGGGGAAGCATATTCTAAGATGCTACGCACCAGCGTGCAGTACAGTGTTTTCAAAGCATGTCCGTCAGTGAATTCGCAAGCATGTCGACGAATGAACCCAAGAACAGAAAATGCTTTGGAAGTCGTGATCCCGACATGTTCATTGAACCTAAGCTTCTCATCGATGGTTACGCCCAGATCGCAGATAGAAGAAACACGCTCCAGTGTTTCAATGTCCATACTGTACTGGTGATGCACGGGATTACTAGGGCGGGTAAAGGATATGATTTTGCATTTGTTGCTGTTGACGCGCATGCCATTATCGCCACACCAGATCAATATGGTGTTGATGTCCGTCTGTAGAATGGCGCAATCATCCGGGGACAGTATAGCGCGAAAAAATTTCAGGTCGTCGGCAAACGAAAGCTTAAACGAGGAGAGAACCAGCCACAGATCGTTCACAAAAATATAGAATATCAGTGGACCAAGGACACTGCCCACCCGTAACGCTGGTAGATCACCTTTTCGTGGTGCGTTACGGGGTATCAGATCTACCACCGAACCCTAGTCCGAATTAATTCAAACTAGGGAACATGTTTGTTTTTTGTAGTCAAAGGAACATATCTTAGTCCTTATTACATTTTATGTCTTATTAAAAGTGACAATACTCGTGTTGTGCCCCGATTGTGCGAGGATGAGCTTAGAATAAGTAAAACATGGTTATTCTTCATTAATGTGAATTCTCATTGTCTGTTTGATGTTCTATAGCTTGAATTGGTTATGACTAGGGTTCTGATGCATGGTCAGTATCGGAGCCATAGTTTGTTTTCTTTGCAATGAATCTGATTTTGACTGATAAAGGGGCGCGCCTTTGAAGAGTGCTCTCACTCCTCAAAGGGTTTAAATAGCGGAAACTTTCGATAAAATTTGATTCATTGCCAACAAAACAAACAATGACAACTGTAACAACACCGAATACCTCATCATTTCTCAATAGTGATGAGGTAAGTCGACATGCACTAAACAAAGGACACGGGATATACTACAATAGATCAAATTACTGGTCTCAGTGGTTTATGTCCCGAACAGAGATAAAAAAAAGACACTGCCCTGAGGTTTTGGAAAAGATTTAAATATGGCCACTTTCCGGGTGGAACTCGGATCCCGCAGAGCTTCCCCAAGTAGCCAGTATGGTCAGAAATCCTCAGAATGTCCTCCGCAGACCTATTTTTTGCAAAATCATGAAGTTTAATGTGTCGCAAGCCAAGTTCTAGAAAAGATTTGAAGCTGGCTACTTTCCCGGAGGAACTCCGATCTCGTAGGACCTCCCCAACCGGCCAGTATGATTAGACACCCTCAGAATATCCTATCAAGACAAAATTTTGTAAAATCATAAAGTTTGATATGTCACAAAGGAGTTTTTAGAAAAGATTTGAGTATGATCACTTTCCCAGGGGAACTCGGATCTTGCAGGACCTTTCTAAGTGGCGCCAGTGTGGTCAAACACCCTCAGAATGTCCTTCAAAGACAAAGTTTTGCTAAATCATGAAGTTTGATGTGTCGAAAGCCAGGTTTTGGAAAACATTAGCATATGGCCACATTTATGGAAGCACTCGGATCTCGTAGGGCCTCTTTCAGTGGCCAGTATGGCCATAAATCCTCAAAATGTCTTCTGATTAGCTCGTTTTGCAAAATAAAGAAGTTAGATGTTTCGCATCTTAAAATATTTTGCCAACCATCCCTGAACAGGTACTTACCCCAGTACTCCCACCGATTTCGAAACTTCTGATATTTTCTGAATAAGCAGTGCAGATTCCCAAACAAGGATCATATTGTGATCTATTTCAAAAAACCGCATCAACATTCAATGGCTAACGATGGAGTGTTATTAATGTTAAATTTATGTTTTTATCTCGAGGGGTTAGGGACGTACGTGTTAGAGGTATTTTCTGTTGTTGGATACACAACGGTTGAATGATTTTATTTTTGCAGAATGTCATGACATTTTCAATTGTAGTTATTTTTTTTATTTCTTGTGTTTACTTTGGACATTATGAAAAAAGTCAAATGTTACCAAAAAATGTTGAAATCCAGTCCCCGTGCCACCACTGACTGGCTGTCACTCGCCAGCCTCACTGGCTGCGGAGGGTCCGCAGGTCGCCTTCTACTTGATCGATCCACCTTGCTCGTTGCGCGCCTCTTTTTCTTGTACCTGTCGGTTCGTTTTCGAGAACCGTTTTTACAGTGTTGTCTTCCGACATTCTTACGACATGCCCAGCCCATCGATCGATTTTTGCGATGTGTACAATGGGAGATTCTCCCAGAAACTGGTGCAATTCGTGGTTCATTCGCCTCATCCACGTTCCGTCTTCCAACTGCACTCCACCGTAGTAGTACGCAGCACCTTCCGTTCAAAGACTCCAAGGGCGCGATGGTTCTCCACTGGCAATGTCCATGTTTCGTGGCCGTGAGAACTACCGGTCTAATTAATGTCTTGTAGATGGTCAACTTTGTGGTTCGGCGAACTATGTTCGATCTTAGCGTCCTTCGGAATCCAAAGTAGGCACGATTGTCAGCCATAATGCACCTTTTTATTTCTCTGCTGGTGTCGTTATCGGCGGTCACCAATGAGCCCTGAAACACGAATTCGTCTAATACCTCGATTTCATCACCGTGGATCTTAGCTCGTGCTAGGAGGCTAACATTGCCTTCTCGTG
>JASCZW010009892.1:0-51826 GCA_034211315.2 Aedes japonicus
GGAAACTATCGTGTCTTCTGTGGAATGAAATAAAAAGAGTTGGTAGCTTCTGATATCCGGCATTCTTTACGCTCATCCAACTCCATAAGCCTCTGCTACTGCTGTTCTGTACTTCAAAGAGGTACAAGATAGAATCAAGGCAGGAATAAACTTTAAATATCGGATTATGTGGCATTTGGAATGCAAATTGATTGGGAAATTTTAAACACTGCTGTGAGGGTGTGTGTGTGTGTTAAAATTGAATTTTCTCGTCCTTTTCAGTGCCCTTTGAGAAGCATGGTTGCCGAAATTGATCGTAAATTTTCCTCAGATGATTTGACAGTATCTCCCAGGACATCTCACGGAAACAACGAATGCTGATCCCTTCCATGCCGCCATACAATAAATATAGACGCCAAAGTAGTCTGTCAATCCACGGAAATGACACAGCGTAAGTGGAAAGTCAACACAACACCAGAGCCTTCCCAACCCACCGCTTTTGACGATATTGACGGAGTAGGCTCCTACCGATGTTGAATTTGCTTATTTCACCACTTTGCGAACAAATGCCGAAGGCTTGTGCGTGAGAATGCCTCTTCCCAACGTTTCGACACTCACAAATATTGCACCCTGCATAGACGATACATATCATGGCGAGAGTAGCAAATCGATATCCATCAATCTGTTCTTCATTAATATTAAACCAGCATGTTAATGCTCACGCAATCAACGAGCGCAGTTGTTTAGCTACTAGCACGTGCCGATTCCAATTCCCCCAGAAAAAAAGTTTATTTTCGGACCCGGTCAGCGTCAATAGAAATTAATTGAGCTGATTTGGAACCCATTTCCGAATTTCCATAAGTCAATTAATCAGGATTGCCCGACAACCACGGGTGGTGCGGGAGAGGGGGCAGGTTTGTCCAGTCTGTTGTGACATGAATTCGATATTTCGTCTATGGGTGCTTTCTGATGAAACGCACTTTTCCGGGGAAGCCGGATGACAAATTTCGGTTCTTTTTCTGGTCCGCTGGCACGATGATACTCTCCCGGTGAAGAATCGAGCCATGACGACCGGGAAGTGTGATTGACATAATTCAGATAAATTTAATTTGGCACTTTCGATTTCTTGGTTTACACGGTTTAGAAGTGCTTTGGAGTAGGAAACTGATAGAAACTGTAGCGGCAAATTGATTGCTGACCGGATTTTTATTTATATCACATTCGCAAAACTTGATCACGGAGGATACAACTCGGATGGATATCGATATTGTCGGACTAGCGCAAGCAAGCCATGACCAAATGGAACGGTTCTACGTGATGGGAATAATGCTCGGAATCCCGGGTAAAAATTCAATCGAAATAGAACTTTGATGTAAACAATGAATTGATCATTTGAGGTGAAATGGGAGGGAATCCTTTTTCCATATGAACTAAAGGTTAGATTAATTATCACTTCACGTTTTTGAGACTAAAAATCACAAACAAAACAAACCAAACAATGCTTAAATATGCTCCAGTGGAGTAAACAATCCTTGAAAATGTCACGCTCTAAATCCTAATAGTATTTGAAGTTTGTGCTCAGAAGACTTCTATTTAAGTGATAGGGGCTTGATTCCATATCACGTTAAATAGCCAAATTGACAGCCTATGAAGTCCGTTTCCTTTCATTTAAAATGCTCAATCGCACCTGCAAATTTTACTCGGATAGCTACGTACGTTGTTTATTGTTCGCCGAAGCTATGGAATCGGAAATGATTCAGCAAACGTCGAAAACATCAATTTCGGAAGTGGAAAAACTTTTGCACAGTCAAATGTGTAGTGTTATTTTCAGCTTCCCCTCGGAACGTGCATCAGTTTATAAGCGCATTGCATCCTGGAGAACTTTTTCATTAACAGTTTTTGTACTGGAAACGTGAACTGTACAAATCGAAAAACTATGTGCTTGGCGTTCAAACATTTTGTGCTTCTCTTCTAAACTTTATAATATAAAGGGCGTTTCGATCAAAATTTAGTTAAACTGTATTGTGTGTGAGTCGATCAATGTTTTTATTAGTAAGTCAAATTCTTTTTTTTTTCAAGTTCAGTTATTACAGAATACAGGAGAAATATTCAGTTAAGCATCCTTTTTACCGAATGCTAATTGCCGGGTCTTTCGTTTAACACCTACCATAAGATTTTGTACAATCTCTTTGTCCACTTTATTCGCCGCAGGACGCCAGTTTGCCTTGAACTGTTTCTCGCTCACAACAGCTTTTTGAGTCTTCTTAAGGTTCCGCTTGACGATGGCCCAATATTGTTCGATTGGGCGGAGCTCTGGCGTGTTGGGAGGGTTCTTGTCCTTGGTCACCACTTGAACGTTGTTGGAAGCATACCACTCCATTGCCTTGTTTCCGTAATTCCAAATACGGCCAAAATAGAACGGAACAACTGTGTCGCTTCAGGACTAACAGTAGACGTTTTTGTAGGCACAAGCTTAGATAAATTTCCTGGTTGACGGTTCCGGTCGCAATGTAAACGTTGCTCTTCAAGTCTCAGGTACAGATGGCCTGTCACACAAGATATTTCTTCGCGAACTTTGACAGTTTAATGTGCTTGAAAATATCTGCCACCTTTCCCCGTTCAGTTGCCGTATAAAATTCCTGTCCAGGAAGCTGTTTAAAATCTGCCTTGACGTTAGTTTCATCGCAATCAAACTTCGTCAGCATCGTCATGTACAACTAACGCGATCGTGCTTTGGCCGACGGGTTTGGAGTCACCACTTTCTTGTAAGTCAACTATCCAGCTCGTCTTTTAACTCTACCCACGGTTGAATGCATCACTTCCAGTTTCTTTGCGACATTTCGGGCGGAGAGGTTGGGATTCTGCTTGAAACAGCGGGCAACTCTTTTTGTCGGCGCTGTAGCCTCCGGCTTTCGATTTCCCTCCGATCCTGCTTTCTTGGCTGTCGACAAACGTTCACCAAACATTTTTAATACGTTGGTAACAGTTGATTTACCCACATTCAACAATTTCGCCAACTTGGCGTGAGAGTAGTTTGGATTTTCGCCATGCACGTGCAAAAGTTTGATGCGTTGCTTCTGTTCCTTCGATGGCATTTTGATAACTGAAGTGCTAATCTCAAAATCAAAATAGAGGCATGATGCTACACGCACACATCTCCAAAATGAGAGGTGTGCAGAAATTTTTAATGCACGAAGAAAGAAAATGCGTCAAGCTTAAGTCAACCAAATTTTGATCGAAACACCAATATAGTATCGTTTCAGTTGAAAACAGAATTTAACGGCTAGCGACAATTGACTTACTGTCAATCCATATGTTGTACAAAGCCGGAAAAGTTTCTCGCGCAAATCAAGTTTACTCCTTTTCCGTACACGATAAATCCGAAGTATACAATTATGACTTCAAAGTAAGCACTTTGCTTCAAGACTGGAATTAGGCATAAAATATCTAAAGAAGTTTTATGCAAAAATGTCTAAGGAGGTTAAACGACAATAAGTGAATAAATTTTAGGCATTTTGCAGCATGTGAAAGAGATAAGAAACTATGCATATGAAGAATGTGATTGTGTGTAGAAACTAGTCACTTTATGAAATGCGAATGAGATAAGAAATTCGAAACTAACTTCAAAAGGTCGGATCTGCGTTTTTTTTTAAATCAACGACATTCCCTATCGATGTTTCACAAAAACCCACACATGCAAATCAAATACGCCATAAGGTAGGAAATGTATCTTCTTGCATTTGGGATTGTTGATTTGCAGGAGAAAGTTTTCATTTCCGAGAAAGCGACGACTATAGAAATTGTTTACAGCAGATCCTTGACTGGATTATGCTCGCGATAATTTGAAATTGAAATCAACTGCATTTTTTAATTTATAACTTTGCTTTATAGTTATGGTAAGTAACCCAGAATTTTGTATCTGTAAATGTAATCAGATCGTTTTTTGTATTGTTTGTAAATCTGATAAAATTATTGTTCAATATTAAAATATCTTAGAGATAAATCGTCTAGCTCAAGCCTTTGTGAGGGTATCTGGTCGGACCATCATCATCATACGTCCTTTTGAATTGTTGGCTCTGAACTGGTCTTAGAAAATGGCTCCAAAGATACAGATTTGAGTTTATTTAAAACTAAAAAAACATTTAATTTAAATGGTTAATCTGATTATTGTATATAATCAATCTGCACCTGAATCAGCTTTCATTGACACCGAAAATTTAACGCACATCCACTTTGACGAGAAGCTTCAGCTCCTGCACATAACCATCAACTTGGGCACCACAGCCGGTGATAGGACACTGGATACCTCTATAATCTATATTTTTTATTAAACTATATCTATTATCAATTAAAGATTACTTGCCTCGTAGCTTGTCCATGGACTCTCACTGGATTCAAGTTTTGCTTGCAAGAACTCCAGTTTTATAATTTTCTTTTTTCTTTTTTTTTTGAGGCAAAGTCGATATTTTCGCTTTGTTGATAGCGTTGTTTTTATGCATTTTTTCCATCACACCGAGATAAAAAAAAGGTCATAAAATTATTATATTTTTTGGGTTACACAAGAGGGAATTTTATGACGCATGGAAGATGTCTATTAAAATGCATAGAATTTAGTCAAAAAATGCCTACCTCAGAATTACCGTGTATGTCTTCCTATAAGATAAAGGCATCTCCAGCGATGGTCTATTTTTGGAACAACCTTATATTTGATTTGCATCAGCAAAACTTTAATAGAACCATCTTAAATAGGCCAAGTTCGCATTTCCCGCACCGGTGTTGTCTTTCTTGTTGATAAACCTTCCAACACATGTCATCCTGTCAATCATTCTACATCAGCGATCAGAAGTAATTTTATCAGAGGTTGCAGATTTTTCGCAAACTTTTTGCCAAGGATTGGTTTGACCAAATATTTTTTTACTGTCAGAAGTGCGTCGTTGCACGCTTAGAAAATTTTACAGTACTCGGTAATTTTTTACCGAACTTTCAACAGCTGAACATTTGGTATTCCGATTCGACGGGTTTCAGTAAAATTTGACAAGTTCCGGTCATTTTTTTTACCGGAATACTGTAAAATTTCACCGAAATCTGGTAAATTGGATTACCGAACGTTCAGCTGTTGAAAGTTCGGTAAAAAGTTACCGAATACTGTAAAATTTTGTAAGTGTGTACGTCACAGAATTTCCACCAACATTTTTCAAGTATAGCAAATCAGCCAACTTCCCGGATTTCTGACAATTTCTCGTAAATTATTGAAATATTTGTCATATTCAGGTTCGTCAGCGGCCGTGACAACTGCTGATCGTTAGCGTTGGTGTTTCGTTAACGTCAATCACTGTGAGTCTGGCAGCAGATTCGAGTCGCTAATTTGCAGAGAAAATGCGACGTTGGGTCGATGAAGGTTGACTGCAAACGGTGAATTGATCAGCGCATGAAATGTTCGAGATAGCAGCGTACCTGCCTGGAATCAGAGTTCGGAAGACGGGGTCTTCCAACTCAAACGCAGGACCGGGACGGCTGTTGGTCGCTGACAGTGGAGGCTCGACTGCGATAAGAGGAATAGGGGCTTCCTTAGAACTTGCGGTAAGTGTGCTTTTCGGAGCCCAAAATGTAGAAGTAGAGCGTGCAAACTTCGACGAATGTAGAGAAAGGTCAAGGAGTGGATTACGAGCTTCGTTGAGGCTTGTGTCAGGTGTGCGTTTTGGCCTTACCCCAAACGCAGGGTGTATGGTCATTAACTCCATAGTTGCAATTTCTTCCACTGAGAGGCGCGGTGGATCTTTAGACGACACAGCAGTAGGTAGAGGTCGCCATTTTATCGGAGAACTTCCGGTAAATAATACCTTTCGACCATGTTGAGATAGACAGCGCTTTGGATTTCAAGTCCATGCTTATTCCAATTTTGAATTTTGAATGTACTTTCGTCTCTACCTCTGGTCACCAGCCGGACTACTTGTATATCCTCTGGCGTTTTTTTGCCAATGCACAAATCTGTTCGGCTGAGACTTTTTTCGCTATCTGAGACGGATAAAGCCATAGCTTTGGTTGAGCTGGCGTAACAGTAGCAAAAGCAATTAAAGGGGAGGGCTTACTGCCTGTTCCTACTAACAAAAATGGTTGCTTATTCGGGATGGAATTAGCAACCGTGTTAGACAGCCTTCGACTTCTGGTTAATCTCGGGTCGATACCGACGCGTTTAGATGATTTTGGAGTACACGAGCTAGAGTTGAGCAACTTTGCGAAATTTGTCCGGATCTCGGCTTTTAATTCATCCATGATTTCAGACTTCATTCTCATCATGGAATCGCTGTGGGGGTTGAATGCTTGTTCCTGACCAGCCTCATAAGCAGCGCATGCAGTATTACTAAAGCGCATATCCTTCATTATTGTTGTGCGCGACGGACAGATCCAGAAAACTTGCGTCGAGCACATCCAACGCCACTCCACAGCAACGATGATGAAAAATTGCCTTACAATATCCTTGACATTCGATTTGTATTTCTCCGATGTCACCATGAATGGCACACGAAGAACATTTTACTATTCGGTTATATTCAACAGTAAAGCTTGAATACAGTTGACAAGACCTTTCGTTTCAAAAAACTATAGCGCTCAGGGATAAATACCACACGCGGCCGGGCACAACTGACGTATCGCAAAATCGACACAAGTTAGTTCTGCAGAGTTCCACCAGGCATATCAGCGCCAACATTTGATAAGGGCGAATCTGCTTTTGTAAACAAACACTTTGTCTGCAAATTTATTGAAAGTTGAATACAATTCCTTCAGTTGTATTGGAAGTTGAATACAATTCTTTCAAGTTGAATATATCAGCGGATAGAGATAAAGTTCCTCTTCCTGAGAGTGTTTAGTTTGTATTTGTGAACTTTTGTTCAAGAGAAAATGACTACGAAAGCCATTTTTTACAAAAGCCTATTCGCCCTAATCTAATGTTGGCGCTGAAATGAACTTATAATCATCGCCTATATTGTAGTTCAGCTATTTCATATACAGGTGGCGCATCGAGCATGAGATTTAATCACCGTGGATGGATTTGGCAACAAAACACAAACTTCGGCAGGAGAAACGAAACTACGGTAGGCGGAAAAGTGTAACTAGAGCACAAACTACAAACCGCGCGGCAAGTTTATACACAATTGTTTGAAAATTTATATTTTCTAGAAACAAAATTTCACAATGTTAACTCTTGCTACACCAAAACTTTCATCCGGTGAAGACGAATGATGCAATTAAAAGTAAAATAACACTGCATTCAACAAAACAGATCCAAATTAAGATGGGCAAAAATACGAATTAGTGGCAATCCGAGAAGTAAACAAAATAAATCCATACACATACACATACACATTGTTTGTGCTAATGCCAGGGGGTTACCCAAGTAACCACGAGGGTGCAATAGTATGCATATATAAGGCATATGCATTACGTCTAGTGCATCATTGAAGTTGGACTAAAGCTGAAATGGGCCCCACTAAGATCGAACTAGTGCTATATCTTTTGTAATACCATAAGACAATGCTAAAGTAGCATTATTGCATTGGTAATGCATCACTACATTCTTAAGCTTATCTAACGCTTCATTACTTGACAACTGTTGAATTGATGCGATCTCACATTACCGATGTTGATTTTGGGTTGAATAAGTGCAAAAATATAATGCTTGTGGTTACTAGGGTAGTCACTCTGCCAAGTTGTTTTTGTGTTTCTGTGAGCTGGATGGTGTTTCTGTGTTTCTTTGTGTAGGTTGGTGTTTCTGTGTTTCAACTTATCTGTCAATACCACAAGCGAAAATGTATGCTTATTGGCAACAAATGACCTTTTTGACGTGTAATACACGAATGCATATGCATCATTTGAGTCACGGGCATCGAAACCAGTGGTGTGGCCAAAACATCAAGCGTTCAGTTGGAAAAGCGCCATCTTTTGACGGTTTTGATTAGTTCATATTTCCTCCGCATAGGTGGCGCTCGATTCTATCTTTATAACGGACTGTCCTAGAAGTCTATTTTTTCCAACAAAATTGTTTATTAGATTATGCTGAGAATTGTTGTCCAAGACGTCAAACAGCTATCTTACACAGAAAAAAAATATTGATCTTTTTTTAAAAAAAATGCCGCAAAAAGTCGTTTTTTTGGCGAATACAGATCTACAATATTAAATATAAACGGTGATATATTGTCGTAATGTTGCAATTTGTTTATTTCAGACACATTTTGCGATATATTATACATGAATACAAATATATTTACAATAATGTTGTAAAATGGAGGTGTTTTCAAATTACAATTTTTCAAAATATAGCAAAAAGAAGCAGCCAAATTTTTGGGAAAGCTTAGTTTTGATCTCTTGTTTCTGCTTTATCGAGTTAAACTACCTGTTAACTTCGTGCAATGTCACGTACCGATGAGCTGCCTATTTAAAGGGTTTAATTGTAAGATTTCATGCTATTACACAGTGCATACTGGTTCTGCTGATCACATGGTTTAAAAAATCTAATCAAGTTGAAAGAAATAAACCTAAATATATTGAACTTACATTTTATAAAAAGCCCTGCAGTTTCCTGTTGAACTACATACTTTCAAATATCCCACCACGTTTACACTAAGCTCCATTTTACAACATTATTGTAAATATATTTGTATTCATGTACAATATATCGAAAAATGTGGCTGAAATGAATCAAATGTAGCATTACGACAATATATCACCGTTTACATTTAATATTGTAGATAATTATTCGCCAAAAACAGTGAAAACGACTTTTTGCTGTATTTTTTTAATAACGGCCAATGTTTTTTTTCTGTGTAAGATAGCTCTTTGACGACTTCGACATTATTTCTCAGCATGATCTAATAAACAATTTTGTCGAAAAAATTAGACTTCTAGGACGGTCCGTTAAAAAGATAGAATCTAGCGATACCTATGCGGATGAAATATGAACTAATCAAAACCGTCAAAAAATGGCGCTTTTTCAACTGAACAACTTTTTCCAAGACTGCAAACCCGTAGGAAGCATACCCGCGGCGCTAGAGGTTTTGGCCACACCACTGGGTTTGCTGCCCCACTTTGCATCATAGTAAGCGAGAAGGAAAGAAAACAGTGAGAAAACAGACAATCGATTCGTGAAAGTGTTGCCAGAAACTTATCTATCCTTCATATGGATGCAAGTGATTTTGAAGTGTGGCGGATTGTGTTTTTGAGGGTGTTAATACTTCAATAATTTCATAGCCAAAATAGAGGAGCATCTGATTGCCATGGCCATGAAAAAACTGAAGAATATGCCGACATCCAAATGAAGAAAGTTTAATAAGATCAGGCTGTGAGGAAGATTTGAATTATTTTTTGTAGTTTTCTTCATTGCCATCCGAAAAAAGTTCATTTTTTTTAAACATACGTTATTAGCATATTTCAATATGTTCATTTCCATGCTGAGATGTATATTCTAAAGGTTGCTTCCATGACGTTTCCCTTTTTTGGCGAACGAAGGAACGGCCTACGGTCTAGTTGTTAATTTTGAACTAGAAAATCCAACCACACAGGAGAATGGTTCTTCTCTCAACAGTAATCCATCGCTTAGTGACAATGAAGCAATGAATGAAACGCAACGCGCTGTAAAAAAAACAAAGCAATTTCCGTTCAATTTACTTTGCTGCATTTTTGATAAATTCAAAAGCAGTTCTTGTCAACGCATCTTTTCAGATTGTAGAAATTCGCATATTTTGTGTAGAACTAACAAACGATGATGCTAGCTAGTAAGCTTCTGCGTACGTCTTATATGGAATTTTACATTGAAAACTTTAACGAATCAGACGTTAAACGTAAACGACTGTCACAATCATTACCCAAACCAAAAATAAGATTCTTGTTAAGACACTGTTAAGACAATGATCAATATTATCTGATTCAGTTGGACATTCAATCAGAAAAAAACAAAATTTGATTTAATCATTGAAAATCAAAGCCTTCTTCATAATTTTCGACACACTTCAGTCGCCAGCAGGCATCATTACATCGCATTTTACGCGACACGGTGATTAACGAGCCACCCTCAGTTTTCCACCTCGTAAACCTCGTCAGCTTTTCCGGGGCGAGCGAGCTCACTAAGATTAAAATCAGGCGAGAAAAAATATTTCAAACAGCTCGACATTTCATTCGAATATTTTATCATCTCCCCCCTCCTTCCGCTCGCCTAGGTAGGTTTACAAAAGCGTGGTTCAGAGCAGCTCGGATGAAATATATCGCGATATGAATTTAAAAGGAAGAATTTTGCGGCTCGACGGTTTTTGCTTGCTATGGTAGAATCCAATACCTAACCCCATGAATCTTATCGCCCGGAACACCCCCCCCCCCCTCCTTCGTGTCACATCATATTACACGGCGCGTTTCTAGTTAGTTTTGACAGATTTAATAAGACAATCAATTATTTCGGTATTTACGATGATAAATCGAGACTCGTAGATCGCTAGCTGTGCGGCTTTTAATCAACTAAGTTGGCTGAGATAAGCTGATGGAATCTTTGGAATTGACGTCGTGGCGTAGCGGTAGCTTTGCGACGCCTTCCAATCACTGAAATCCTTTCCTATTCCATGGTAAGTGTTTTTCATAAATGCCATGAAATCATTTACTGTAATAGGAAAAATTCTTACATTTGATCTAATTTTAATCAACTTATAAGGAAAACAAGAGTACACTGGATTTGGATTGGATTTGGATTGGATATGGATGGGATTTGGATTGGATTTGGATTGTACTTGGATTGGATTTGGATTGGATTTGGATTGGACTTGGATTGGATTTGGATTGGATTTGGATTAGTTGGATTGGATTTGGTTGGATTTGGATTGGTTGGATTGCATTTGGATTGGATTTGGATTGGATTTGGATTTGGATTTGGATTGGATTTGGATTGGTTGGATTGGTTGGATTGGATTTGGATTGGATTTGGATTGGATTTGGATTGGATTTGGATTGGATTTGGATTTGGATTGTGGATTGGATTTGGATTGGATTTGGATTGGATTTGGATTGGATTTGGATTGAATGCAGACTTAAACGAAGTATTTGCGGCTTGCGGCAGACAGCTAGATTTGGCAGAAAATAATGGGATATTTCATGTAAATTTAAGCGAGATAACGCCTGAATCCAGCCTGTTGCATGGCAGATTGCAAACATTGTTGTATGGCGCATCAAATATTGCACACAATTTCGTTGTTTACGCTTTCTTTGGATTGGAATTAAACGAGGGGAAATTTTATGCGCTTATTGATTTGTTTTCTGTGTGTATTGATAGCTCTATTTTTACCATAATTATTTCAGACAATAATGGATATTTCATGTAAAAAGCGGATAATTCCTGAATTCAGCCAATTGAGCAGATGCAACATATTGTTTGCGATCTTTCATACAATAGCTTGATTAACTTTCTGGTTAGATTACAGGAAATTTCATCGTTTTGATCTGTTTTTATGTGCATTGATAACTCTTACCATGATTTTTCAACTAATGAGCACATTAAAACATATTTATTATCAAACATAATCGGTTTCGTCCTTATCATAAACTCCCTGATAAACTTTTCTCAGTTTGACGTTTCTCCCGTTTCTCTGAGCAAACTTAACATCGGCATTGGTTCATTCCTTTCTATCGATACGAAATGAAGAACTCGTCCCGCACGGATCGACATTCGGAATAGAGCAAGACAAGTCGCGTGACAACGAAACGAGAATTGTCGTCTCGATCCGTACGAGAAGTAGAACAGACACAATTGTTTACGTTTGTCAGTTAGGCCCTAATGAAAAATCTTGGTCGAAAAAAGAGAGAGAAAACTAAGTCCAAGCCAAACGACCTAAATTTAAACAATTAATTATGTCACGCAAAAAGTGACTTTTTATAACGACGCCCTTGGTTCCGAATATCAAGAAATGATTTGGCGTTAAAGCCTCTTGCTCTGTGGAATCCAGCGGAATGTAGGTTAACGGTCTAGAGTTGACAACCGCCTCTGCTTCAACTGCCACTGTCTGCAGTACTTCATCGCTTGGGTGATCTGCAATTGCTGCCATTGTTGTCTTCACAGATCGCACCATGCGCTCACATGGGGCGCCGATGGTGGATTATATACCCAACCTGTCGCAAAGTTGGTGAACGTCACCGCGCAGTCGTAATTGATCTCTTGAATCTGTTTCGCCAGAATGTTACTGGCTCCTACGAAATATGTCCCGTTGTCACTGTAGAAGGATTCCGGGGATCCTCGACGAGCGACGAAGCGCTTTATAGCCATGATGCAGGACTGAGTGCCACGAATTGGTGATATCGTCGACTGTCGGATCGAAACCAACATAGAACTATCGATGAGTCGGACTTCAGATAACGGTTGCTGACTTCAATGTCTAATGACGCTAGTACCGATTCTATCAACGTTGTTCCGATCATTGCTGCTTGCAGTTCTGGCCGAGGAATGAATAGAGACATCATCAAGGCAACCTTTGTTTTTGCAGCCACTAGCACACACCCAGGATTGTCGTTGTCTACAAAGCGAAGGTACAGAACTGCTGCGCAAGACAACTCACTCGCATCTACAAATAAATGCGCTTCCAGCCGATGAGTTCACCCCCTTGAAGAAGCAACGCGGTACTGATACCTCGTGCATGCGCTGCAGGTACTGACACCAGCCGTTCCACATCTCCCGAAGTTCTTCTGCCATACGTTCATCCCAGTCTGTTCCAGCTCTTCAAATCCGTTGCATAAGGATTTTTCCGTGCACTACAAAATGTGCAATCAGCCCTAGCGGGTCGAACACTGACATGACTGCTCGCAGTACTTGTCGCTTTGTCGGTATCTTGGAATTTTCAATTAACTGTTTAATTTCTACACTGATGCTACATATGTCGAGGGTAAAGACGTCTTCTCTTGGCTTCCAAACCATGCTTAATACGCGGTCGGACTCTAAAGATTTCTCCAAATTCATGGATATCGTTTGTGGAGCGGCGCAGTTGCCGATGCTTGTCAGTACTTTGGCTGAGTTAGAGCAGAAGTTACGTATTTCGAATCCTGCTTGTCGGTGGATGTGTCTGACCACATTGATTAGAGCAACGGCTTTCTGTTCGGTGTCAACACTGTCCAGGAAATCGTCAACGTAACCCAGACTGGGTGAGAAGGTTACACCGAAAGTTGCGACATCCATTACGTAGATCTAATCGGAGATGATTTTGGACTGTGCAACAGCACTGATGTCAGTGCCACCAAAAGATCTGGTCCCTTCAGTAACATATTGTTAAGCGATACACCTACATCTCTCAGCCTTGGCATCCCAAATCAACCGTCGCTTGGTTTCTTCGGATTTTAAACTATTCCCAGAGGCAGATACCAGACCCTGGAGTCCTTTGAATAAAGCTCCTCGGGAGTAATGTGATATGCAATGTGCTAATCTCGAGTTCTGGATTCTTACTTAGCCGCTTCTGTAACGCGTTCATCCGTCTTACCATTGGGTAACTATCAGGAAAGGAGATGTGACCGTACTTACATAACAGTCCCGTTTCGAAGACACCGTTCGGTCGCTGCTGGTTGCTTGCCTTGCATAATCGTTCGAGCTCGCTTATCTTCTTCAGCCTTCGGTTTGAGTGAAACGCTGGACTCCTCTACTGTGAAGAATTGTTTCAACCACTGAAGCAGTTGCCGAGACGGAAGTTTCTCAACTATCTCGTACAACAAGGTCGGATTCCATAGGTGATCGGGAAGGTTGGCTATGGACATGTGATCCACAATGTTCTGTACTGCTAGACCAAAGGTGATTTGGAACTGCTAATTGTCGGACTTCGGAGAAGGAGCCACACGCAACTTTTGCAGAAGAAAATGAATCAGGATTTCCGAACGACCATACAACTTCCGCAAGATATCTATTACGTAGGGCACTGACTGTTGCATCAACAAACGACTTCGCACTGCTTCTAAAGAAACCCCCTTCAAACTGCGCTGTAGTCGCTTTAGATTGTCCAAGTCACTGAACCCGCATGCGTCCGTAGAGTTGCAGAACGAACTGTAGAAAAGCGGCCAATCTTGTGGGTCCTCCGAAAAGTTTGGAAGCTCTCGTTGCATCACTTGTCTCGCAGCAAGTTGCTCAGTTGAAGTTCCACATTTCATGGCGCCAGTCGTCTGTGCGGGTTGTTGTCCTTCTATTTGACGCTGCTGTCGGAGGATTTACGTGATTCACAAATCCCAATGCTGCCTGGGAAGCTAATACATTACTATGAGATGGAACGAAGTTGGATATAAGCGGCATCGGAGCATTGACGCTTGCTGAAACATCTCAACGGCTTGAAATCGTCCCAGAAATAGGGAAAACTTCACCAGGATTCATATCCAGAGGACGATTCCCGCACGCTCTTGCGCTAATGGTATTATTGCTCATCCACGTTGAATGACAACTGGAACTCAGCATTGATGGACCCGGATGTGATACTTGATTTTCGTTGTACACTCCAGATGTAATCACTGCAAGAACATTTGATGAACTTCAGTGAGCATGAAGCAATAAACTACAGTACATCACACGTTTGTAGACCGGGACGCACCGAACATAGCACTGTGGAAGCTCCTCAACCCCCCACCGTAGTCGAGTCATCTCCAGCCAGCGACCAGCAGCCGTCCCGACCCTACGTGTGGAGTGGGGAAAGAGTCTTCCAAACCGTGAACACAGGCAAGTACGAATGTGCTATTTGTCCGCCAAGACCTGATTCGCCCACCGTTTCCAGAAATTTTCCACTGATTCCTGACGCACCTCAACAATCACAGATTGAGAGAAGAACACTGGACGCACCAAACATAGTAAGCTTATGGGTTTACTACCAAAACGTCCGTGGGCTGCGGACCAAGATCGACGAGTTTTACTGCAATACCATGGATTGCAATTTTGACGTTATCGTTTTAATTGAGACGGGGCTCGACGACGCAATCAATTCAACGCAGCTTTTTGGGAACAATTTTAATGTATACCGATGTGACTGAAGCCAAAATGAACAGCAGTAAATGTCGTTTCGGAGGGGTTCTTATTGCTGTGCATCATCGGTTTATCAGTAGCAGTGTTGAAGTGTCCAGCGGAGAAACGTTAGAACAGGTATGTGTATCGATGAAGATTGGTTCCAAACGACTTTTGCTTTTGTGCCATTTATGTTCCTCCAAACAAAAGTAAGGATCTCAGTATACTGACCGGGCATATTGATTCGATCCATGAGCTTGTCAACAGAGGCTCTGACAACGATTGTCTACTGGTATGCGGTGACTATAATCAACCTGGAGTGACCTGGAATTTTTCTGATGGCCAGATTCAACACGTGAACTCTATATCTTCATCGAGGGGCTAGCACGATCTGATTGACGGTATAGATTTCTTCAACATGCATCAAAGAAATCTCGTGCACAACCACCTAGGACGCATTCTCGATTTGTTCTTTGCCCAATGGATCTTCCTGTTGAAATCTCGAGTTCTGTTTCACCACTATTACCGATTGACCTTCATCACCCGCCACTGGTTGTCTGATGTACCATCTTTAGTTGATGACGATGTACCATCGCATGGTGTGAATAAGAATGTTGTGCGGGCGTTAGACTATAACAAAATTGACTTCGATGCTCTTTGGGATTTTCTTTCTGTCATTGACTGGGATGCTCTTTTGCTGGACTAAATGCTGATGAAATGGCTGAAATGCTGTGCGCTGTACTAAATGATTGGATAGACACGAATGTTCCTTATCGTCGTCCCGCTGTTTCTCCTCCATGGAGCTCTGCTTTGCTACGAAAACTAAAACGAACACGAAATGCTTCACAAGGTTAACTCCGGCGATACCGTTCCCTGGCAAATAAGCGTAGTTTTCACTTGGCATGTAATGAGTACCGTAAACTTAACTCGTCACTCTACAAATCTTACGTTTTACGGGTACAAACTCACTTAAGGCGAAACCCCAAGAGTTTTTGGAGTTATTTAAATTCAAAGAGGAAAAATACTACTATGCCAGCTAGCGTGTTTTTGAATGATGTTGAAACGTCTATAAGTAAGGAAAAATGTGAAATTTTTGCTACTCATTTTTCGTCAGTGTTTGCTGCGGAAAGTATTAACCCGAGTGATCTTAACTCCGCTGTTTTGGACGTTCCATTGAACCTTGTAGACGTGGATATTTTTGAGATAACGCCCTTGATGGTAAATAATGCCATCAAGAAAATATAATGTACATTCTCGCCTGGACCAGATGGTATTCCGTCTTCAGTGTATTGTCGCACTAATGGAGCTCTTGTCGAGCCGCTCTGCAGGATCTTCAACAAATCTTTTGCCGAATCGAAATTTCCCGCAGTCTGGAAGCAGTCTTTGATGGTTCCGGTACACAAGAAAGGAGACAAACGTGACGTCAAAAACTACCGGGGAATCACTAATCTGTCAGCTGCCTCTAAATTGTTTGAGATTATAGTGAGTGGTTTCATTCTCGAGCGCACCAAATGCTACATCTCTGGCGATCAACATGGTTTCATGCCTGGACGTTCGGTTACCACCAATCTCTTAGATATATATTCAACCGATGACACACTTCTAGTGAAAAGACCGCTAATATTACCGCATCAGACACCGACAGACCTTGAAACTACATTTCGGTTGGAACCAGATGTATTTGCAACTTCTGAGCTTCTAACGACTGCTTCAAGTGATGGAAGTTGCGATGAATTGGTGGAGTAATTTACTTTCGGAGGAGGAGACCTCATTGTTTTCGGTAGATCTTGGTTAGGGCTTACGGCGATGAAGGAGTTCAATCCGTGCGGGGAGTTACATTTTTTCAACAATGATGTACTTACCGATGGCTGATGGATGGGTATTTGGGTCTGAGAGATAAAGTTATCGCTTGGTATTAGATTCGACTCTGGAAGATCGATAATGTTCACGCTTGCGACCCCGGAAAACGCACTACAGGTACGAGTTTTGCACCTATTGCTGAAATAATTCCACCCGAAACTGCTGCAGATTCGATCTGGACTAGCATAGATGCTGGAACCGTTGATTGATCCTTCGATGAGGGTACGAGTGATGGCTTAACACTGACGGATGGTGCTTGTATGGATACACTGACTTCCTGTCCGCTAAGCCACGACCGGACCTTTTCCTTACTGGCTCGACTTGTCAATCTGGACCTCCGACTAACGTCATCCTCTGATTCCAGCAGCATAGTATACTTTAGCTTGATGAAGTTTTCTTCTTCCTCGGCGATTTCCTTTCTATCAGCCGCCTGAGCTGCTTCCTCTAATTGGATTCAACGCCTTTTTGCTTCTTCTTCCTCTTGGATTATGCGCAAACGTCAAGCTTTCTGTTCCTCCATCATTTGCAAGTTTAGTTCAACTCGTGCAGACTATTTGCTGGCGGAAGAACGGGTGACTGATGAGCGGACGCGACTTCTCGACTCGTCTATATGGGGGCGTCACTGATCACACTTCCAACTGCGGTTCGGATCTGCAATAGAGTCCGCTAATCCCGCACAGCTATAGTGCATCCAAGTCTCGCACATATCACTACCGACTAAATTATCTGCTGTGTCCGTTCGATCGCATCTGGCGGAATGTTTTTCTGACAACTTTTCCATCCATCTTCAGTCAGAAAATCTGACAAGAATATCTAAAAGTTTGTTTCGGACAGGTGAAACGGTGGACACGTCTTGATAGCAGTAGTAACAGCTTTTAGCTGAAATTTATTTTAAGTTAGATCACTGACGGAATACAAACGAATGTGGAGTTACATATTCGATCCAAAACTGGCTTCTGACTACCGCTAACTAATTAGCTAATACTTGAGTAAGGATGCGTTAGATATACTGGATTCATACTTTCGCTCTTAGTAGTGATAATAACATAGATTTAGGTAAGAGAATATGGTCTCGAATTCACCTTAAACTACCGGTTTAATTTATGTAGGTAGTTAACAAATTTTAGGTGTATAATAAGTTCAAATTATCAATAATTCACAAATTCACTAGCACACAACTTATTTTGGTGCACTTCACAATCAGAACTGACTTATGCTCCATGGGACAGTTGACCTTGTTGTTTCATTGACGTCTATTATGTCTATCCGATTGACGAATCCCACGGGCCCGCAAACTCTACGATTCGTTATTGTGTAGAAATTCTGGGTGTATAATAATGGACGATGAAACGTTTGTGAAACTAGATTACAAAACGCTTACAGGACCACAATTCTATACTGTAAGCGAAGACAAAGACATCCCCGAAACGGAGAAGGTAATTTTTACCGAAAAATTCGGTACGAAAGTTATGGTTTGGCAGGCAATATGCGAGTATGGTAAAACATCTAGTCCGTACATCACAACGAAGACGATGAACACACAGAAATACGTTAAGGAATGTCTCCAGAAGCGATTATTGCCGATGATCAGGCAGCACGAAAGCCAAGTAGTGTTTTGGCCTGATTTGGCGTCATGTCATTACGCAAAGGACACTTTAGAATGGTACAAAAGTCAAAATGTATGTCTCGTGCCAAAAGACATGAATCCGCCAAACTGCCCGGCGGCACGGCCAATCTAGACTTTTTGGGCTTTAACCAAAGCAAAGTTTCGAAAATTCATAAAACCAGCGGACGACATCCAAAAATTTAAAAAATATTGGCCAAAAGTGGTTAAGATGGTGGGAAGTACCACTGTGCAGAAGCTAATGGGTCATGTTCGAGGAAAAGTTAGGAGTCTTGGTTATGATCAAATGTTTTGATTAAACGAGAGTAAAATATCATATAAAACACAAATACAAAGATGATTTGCCAAATAAAATTATTAAAACTAAAAAAACATGACTTTTTTGTTATTTTGAAAGTGTGCTTATACTTTCTGGAACAGTCTATATAGGACGAACATTTTAAATTGGTTCTAAAATATTCACATGAAATTCTAATTTACAGCGGATTGTTGTATGATGTAAGAAAAATTCAAATCTACTCGATAAAGACATTTTCAGGCATAACAAAAATAAAATAAATCATACAACAAACCGCTTTTAATGAGAGTTTCATTTGAATTGTTTAGAAGCATTTTAAAATGTTCGTCCTATACTTTAACATGGGAGCTGTCAGATTTATCACCACTCGGTGTCTTCTTCTTTTTTCAACCTGGATTCGTCAATTGACGTTTATGCATCGGGCGGTACTGAACTCACGCCGATGACTGACAATGCGGTTCTCAAATCATTTCACAGTGGTTCCGCAACAGGGTTGTTTGAACTATTTTATGAAGATGTTTATCCTTTTTGTTGATGATCGCTTGAATTGTCCTCTTTTCGTAACCATTGAGTCGGACGGTTTCGAAGATGTATGCCAATTCTTTGGTTTTTTTCCGGTTTCATTGAGAGGAAAGATCAACATCCGAAGGATCATGTGGTGGAAGGTGGCCATTTTATGCTGAAAAGAGTGTTTTTAAGTGTAAGGATGACTCTTTGGCCATTTGTGTTTTTTTTTAAGATTTCAAATTCTATAGACTATGATGACAACGGTTCTCTCACTACCGGAAGGTCGAGGAATGCAAGTTTCGCATCCTTATATATTTCATGAGTGAACTTAATGTCCTTGTGGAGTTTGTTGATTGCTTGTAGAATCAAGGGGAGATTCTCTTGTTTCACTACGGCGAAGATGTCGTCGACGTTCTCCACCAACGAGTTGGAAGGAATCCTTTCTCTTTTTCTCTACTCTAGATTCGCCATAAACAGTTCACAGAGGAATGGGAATAGAGGGATTTCCATGGGGGCTCCTTTTATTAAGGATCAACCTGATCACTAATCGTTGAGCGTGTACTGTATCACCTGAATTTAAATACATCTTGAATTATCTTGATTATTTTTATTTTACGGTATAATAAACACTTCCAAACTGTTCGTCAATCTAAGTGAATGTGTTTCCTTTCTTGCTCCACGAATCCGAATTTTATCAGGTTATTGGCCCAGCACTTCGTCCTAACCTGTAAATATTTTGTTCGCCAACCAAGTTTTTCAGTCAAGTGATCGGTTTTGTTTTTAGATATTTCGATCGATTGAGGGTTTTTTACACGGTGGAAGTAGATAGTAAAGTATACCTATTCGACGGAAGCAATTTTGCCAATTGGAGCTTCCGGATGAAGGTTCATTTGGAAGGACTAGGGCTCCTTTCGTGCATCGAACAGGCTACAGAAGATGTGCCTGAATATCGTGTTCTAGCCACAGACGAAGCTGCTGTTAAGCTAGAGAAAGAGAAGATGCTTACGGCCAGTTAGTGACAGCTCTCGAGAATCTGTCCGATGATCAGTGCACTTGTGCCGGATGGTGGTAATCCAGAGATTGCTGAGCAGGATGGTGATGTTGATCGTCTTTGTGAGGTCAGTGAAGAAGAGGAATTCGGCGACTGTGAAGGTGGCACTGACGTGGAAGCAAGAGACCCTTTGGAAATCCGTCGAAGTGAGCGCATACGTAATCTGCCAACGAGACTGAAAGACTGTTCGTGCATCGCTTTCGCTCTAAATGCGGAGAATTATATTGACAACCTCCGAACCAATATCGAGGAATTACGAAAACGAGATGACTGGCCCGAGTGGAAAGTGGCCGTCGACGAAGAACTCAAATCCTTATCTAACAACGAGACATTGCATCTAGTAGATCTCCAAAAACGCCGGAAGCCAGTCGATTGTGAATGGGTGTTCCGCCTGAAATCCAACCCGGATGGTTCCATTACTAAACGGAATGCTAGGTTGGTCGCGAGAGGGTTTACCCAGCGCTATGGCTATGATTTTCACGAGACGTATGCACCTGTGATCAAGATGTCGAAAGTGCGGATGATGCTGGCCTTGACAAACCAGACGGGACATATTGTTCAACAAATGGACGTAAAAGCGGCATTACTCAACGGGATCCTCAGTGAGGACATATATATGCGTCAGCCTGAACGATTTGAGGAGGGGATAAAGTGTGCAAACTCAGCAAATCAATCTATGGGCTGAAGCAGTCTTCCAAGACCTGGAATGATAGGTTTGATGAATTCGTGAAGCAGGTTGGATTCCAGCGCTGTTTAGAAGATAGTTGCTTGTATGTTCGGCAAGGGAAGTTTGGTCCGTGTACTTAGTGTTGTACGTGGATGACGCATTCATTATGTCAAAGAGCCTGCAGGAAGTTGAAGCGGTTAAACGGCTTAAATGTGCTTGGGTATCCGGATGTCAAGAATGAAGTCATGAAGCTGAGTCAGCCCTGCTACACCAAGGCAATAATTAGGCGGTTCGGCATGGAAACTTGCAAGTCAGCATCATCGCCCATGGCCACCAGCTTGCAGCTGCAGAAGTCATCGGAGGAGAAACTTGATAAACCCCACCGTGAGTTAATAGGTTGTCTTACGTGCCTAATGGTAACCACACGGCCTGACATCAGTGCGGCAGTATCATACTTCAGCCAATTTCAGTGCAACCCTTCTCAGGAACATTGGTTCCACGCCAAGAGAATACTCTGTTTTTTGATAGCAACGACACAACACGGCCTGGTTTATAGGAGAAAGGAATCGGCGAAGCAGATAACTGGTTTTGCAGACGCAAATTGGGCAACTGACCCAACTGATCGCCACCCCGTCTCGGCGTATGTATTCCAGACATATGGAGCCACCACATCTTGGAGTACTCGCAAACAGAGAACCATTGCTCTGTTGTCTACCGAGTCAGAATGCAGTGCCTTAGCCGATTGCATTTGTGAATCGCTGTGGATCGTAAAGTTATTCGAAGAGTTGGGCATACTTGACAAGGAGAAAATTGTTATTTTTGAGGATAACCAGTCCGCTATTGTGATAGCTGAATCAGAGGCACCTTCCGAAAACCTCAAACACACAGACGTTAAGTTGCAGTTCATTAGAGTGTGTTGTGAAGCGCAAAGTCACAATACAGTATTCACCGAGCAGCGAGCAACCGGCAGATATGTTAACGAAAGGTCTGGGTCCTACAACGTTCTACAAGCACTGTTCAACCTTGGGGATTCAAAAGTGATACGTTTGAGGAGGGGTATTAAGGATCAACCTGATCACTAATCGTTGAACGTGTACTGTATCACCTGAATTTAAATACACCTTGAATTATCTTGATTATTTGTATTTTACGGTATAATAAATTCTTCCAAACTGTTCGTCAATCTAAGTGAACGTGTTTCCTTTCTTACTCCTCGAATCCGAATCTTATCACCTTTTAGTTGTTTATAGGATGAACCTCGGAAAGTAAAGTAGTTCTCTTCCATGCAAAATCAGCTTAAGGTACATCCGTACCTTCTGTTTCCATGCTCCATCGTCTACTTGTTTTAGAAGCCAATTTTCTAGAAGGTTAATCGCGTCCTTGATCGATACACTAGGGAAAACATTATCAGACTATGATAGAATGCAGAATGAATACAATGCTATGCCATTATCCAATTGGTTACACCCTTCACAAATCGCTACCTTTAACAAATCGCTAAACACACAATAGGACTAAAATTATTTAAAAAAAAATCTTAATTAGGGCCCTGAATTATGAATGCAACTGAATGTACGCCGCCATTGTTAGTCTTTTATTCTACATTCAACCTAGCTTTCAGGCTAATGAGCTTCGAAATGATTCTATTTTTCCACCACCGACAAAAGCTGGCCTCGTCGAACTTGTATTTACTCTTCCAATAGCATTCCAGCTATAGCCCTGCAAGATTGTATCGTGGAAAATCATATCCGACCTAACCCTTGAGCCTTCCTGTAAAGATGTGGGTCTATTTGTTCGGCAAATTTAATTTTCCTTTATTTGACTCTCCTCCTCCCCCACGCATCAATGATCGATGATTTATGAATAGCTTTCGTGGAATTTCCAAAGGGGCCATATCAGCGATTTATTTCGCAGCGTAAACGAGTGAAACAAAGTGCAGAACAGAAGAAGCGAGCAGCAACCAGGGCCCGGAAATTGTATTCGCGTCTTTTGCAGCATCCGGATGCATGCGTTTTGATGGACGATGAGACCCATGTAAAGGAGGACTCAAAAACCCTTCCAGGTCCACAATACTTTACTGCCGTCGTTGGGGAGGATGTGAGCGATGCGGACAGGTCGATTCGAGTGGAGAAATTCGGTCGAAAGGTACTGGTATGGCAAGCAATATGTTCCTGTGGTTTGAAGTCAACCATTTTTTACACTACCGGAACTATAAATGCGGAAATCTATCGATCTGAGTGTCTCCAGAAGAGATTGTTGGCCTTTATATAAGAAGCATAGTACACCTCCACTGTTTTGGCCGGATTTAGCGTCGGCTCACTATGCCAAAACCACTCTCAATTGGCTTGCGGAAAAGGGTATAGATTTCGTTGAGAAAAATATCAATCCACCAAATTGCCCTCAGCTTCGACCCATCGAACGTTACTGGGCAATCGTAAAACGAGTGAATTTTCGATTGGAATATAAGCGAAATGTAAGTTTCGGGGAAAAAGCGTTAAGTTCTGCATGTTTTGCTTCGTATTTCAAGGTTATTAATTATTTAACTATTATCTGGCAGTACAGTAATTGGTCAAACTAAACGCATTTAATGTATGACACCCTTTAGTCGCGATTTCCTGGATTTGCACTCTCTACGGAACAAAGGAGTCCCACGTCGAGGTAAAACAAATGAAAACATCGTAAAACACCACATTACCACAAACCTTCGCGATAACAAGGGCGCTTTCTAGCAAAATGGTACCTTGCGGGTTAACACGAACCATTTGCCTCGAAATTGCACACATTTAGTGTCAGATCTCCGGTGGTTCCAAGTGACTATATAATGTCCCGTTTGCTCTCCATCATTTTCTCAGCCTAAGCCTTGGCCAAAGAAGTAGTTATAACCTTCACTTAAATATTTATGACCCATAAATTGTTTATCCAACGATGAAAGAGAAAAAAAATAAATTCCAAGCAATTCAACACCTGGGCGATACTCCTTCCGAACGACGATAGTCTGCTGAAAGGTGGTACTCTGCCAACGGCAACAGCAGCAGCAGCAGCAACATCATCATCATCAGGTTAAGCCAAGGAGCTTCGCAGCGACAAGAGTGTGCTCTATTGCATTACAAAGAGTGTATCTACATAGGGTTTCTGTTGCCTGGGCGAAGTTGATGGTTGTTGGTAGATAATGGTAGCTTCGTGGCTTTGTAACTTAAACCTTTAAAGTGAAGACTCTACGTTGATGGTCGCTCTTCTAAAACTGCAGTTCCGAATGTTAAACAGAATTAAACTAACCAGTGATCAGCGAAACCTACCGATTTGAGCAACGGTGTCCTCCTCGTGGCATTATTTTCGTTTTGTGTAATCATCGTCAGTAATGAAAAGGGATGAGAAACGATTTACCTAAAATCGGTCCGAAATAAAAGAAAGGGAAATGCCAACGGCGAGGTTTTTCATCGTCTTCATCCAGGATGCTTGCTGCTGAGACATTGCATCGTCACCACACGGGGCGGCGTATCAACAAAAAGGATTTGCAAAGATTTATGGTGGAAAGTAGCGAAGGAAAATGCGTGAAAAGCTTTCTTTATCTGAAAGGCAGCATGCCGGTGTAAAGCGAAGGGGTTTTCCATGGGATCCTTGTTAAACTGTTAAGTGAGGGCTACCGTTTGGTTTTTATTCGAGTGGTTGCATGATGACGTCATTTTGAATTCCTCAACGGGGCATCCCAAGGAAAATGTGTCAATAAAAATATATGTTTTAATTTGTTATTTCCAAATTTTCATGAACTCTTTCACAGTTGGTTCTCTTGACGAAAGATGCCATTTTGCTCTAGAAGCTGCTCATTTTGGATCACAACTAGGTTTCCAAAAGAGCCTGTGTAAAAATGTCATTGATGGTTTTAAAGACCATACCTTTTTTTATGGTTACACCTTGAAGCTGCTTTGTATAAAAGACAATGCCTTAATTTGACAGCTGTTCATTTAACGCGTGTTCTCGGCAGTAAACAAGTAGTAGTAAAGCTATGTCCATTTAGAATCCGGAATAATAAAATCATCTGTATCTCGGTAACGGATTGACATACAAATAAGTTTAATACATCAAAACAAAGTAATTCACTGTACTTTAAGGAAAAAACATCAATACAAATTATTTCTCTTCGTTTCAAATAAAAATTCGCAATTTCTTCTTTGTTCCTCTCATCAAACGCTGTACACCTCCGGAGTCAACTTCCTTGGCACACTTGTTCCACATTTTGGTCATCTGAGTCGCGTCCCGAGACGTTTTTCCACTTTTCTTAAGCTTCCGCTTCATTATTGCCCAAAATCTCTCGATGGGCCGGAAGTGCGGGCAGTTGGGTGGATTTATGTTTTTATCGATGAAATCTACGTTATTATCGCGGTACTTCCCTGGATGCATTTCCGGCTGTAGTGGCAACTCACCACACGGTTTTTCGGTTTTTGAGGCATTCTTCCTTGTACAGCTTTGAGTCCATCGTATTCGTCACGAACACTTTTGACGTAGGTTTTATCGTCGTAGAGCAGGCATCCTTGGTACATTTGCTTGCGTTTGACAGTATGCAACATATCGTGGGCCTTATTTGAATAATTACTAGTACTAGGGGTACAAACCTCAGTATTGTTTACAAACAATGAATCTTTTGACGTTTATATGTTAGAGATGTGGGGTACAGCACAATGGCTGTCCGTCAGGTCCCTGATTCGAACACATAATACGTTGCTAGAGCTACCTGGTCGTGGTCGTTAACCTTATAGGTACACCTAAACCAGATTTGGCAGTTTGAAAGAAAAAAGTAGTTGTCATTTCGAGATTGTGCAAACAAAATTTGGAACATCGATCGGAATCGTTCAGCTTGCCAAGGCATGTAGCTCTCTCAAGACCTACAAGAAGAAAAAATGTAACAAATGTACAAAACTAAGTAAGTTGTACGATGAGATTTTGAGCAAAAAGGAAATGTGCATTATTATGGATGATGAATTGTATGTTAAGCTGGAGTACAACTGCTATAAAAAGTCACTTTTTGCATGACATAATTAATGGACGTTTCCTTAGTGACTTTTGTTACACGCACACTACAGCGCCATTTAGACCAAAGTGCAGAGTGCAAGTAAGAAGGAAAACCTTTTGGATGAATATAAACCATCATGCCTCTGCATGTGCCAGAAAGGGAAAGGTGATTAAACGTCAAAAAGCCTAATATGGTACCTATTTCGAGAGGACTTTCAACACTCAACAACAAATCATAAGTCGTTTTGGTCATGAAATCAATTGAATATACTTTCCCCTTCAAATTGGCCCAGAACTTCTCGATAGGGTGGAGCTGGGACACGTTGGGAGGGTTGGCATGCTTCCGCCCCGTTTGGCCGGGAGACCTCTTTGACCAGAATCTTGAGCCGTTGTTTCTGGGTTTCCGCTTGGTTTTCCACGACTGGCTTAGTTGAATCCTCCGGTCGTTTAAAACCGAGGAGCATGCAAAACCATTGAGTACAGCACACACTTGTTGGAAAGTATTGTAAATACCCATTTAATACGGCAAATTGCACTTTGAGTATATCAGAATACCTACTAGCGACTTTTAATACCCATCAGTTGACATTAAATACATTGAGTGGTATAAAAAACATTTCTATTACATTTTAAGTACAGTAAGAACAGTTTAACAGTGTACAGTAGTACAGTTTAAGAACCGATTGATTATTATGATAACAACTGCAGATTTTGATATTCAAATAACATTGTTATTACAATGAACTGCTTTGAGCACCATAAAATACAATTCAAATATTTTTCAATACTTTGAGTACAATTAAATACACAATAAATTTAACTCAATACTTCGAGTACAATGTTATACATGTCATGTATTTTAAGTCCCCTTAAATATATTTTGAGTATAATTTACTTTCTTAATAAAAATATATATATTTTATTTTGGTTTAAATACCTAGAGTACAGTTGCATAAATTTTAATTACCGAAAAATATCATACACGGAGAAAAAAATAAAGTCATATCAATAATATTCCAGTCCCGATCAATCATATTTGTGCATTGACTTTTATATAATACTTTTTTGAGATTGTTTCACGCATAATACAATAGATCGAAGAATAATAGAAGCTTCAATTAAACAGAATTGATGATCTAATTAGAGCATGCAATAGGGTTGAATCAACCATATTATGCTAACTTCAACAATATTCATTGTTGATGATTTGACAGCTCTCTTAATCTCATGATAAATTCAATAATGTTTATGTTTAATTTGACCTTATTTTAAGGGTTGAACTAATGGTATCGGATGGTTGGTTTAAGCATACACAGAGATTCGTTCAAATGATGTTATGGTTGGTTCCAAAAATAAAAAAAAATCGTTAAATTTACGATAAAAGTTCCTATAATAGTGGTATTCTAGTGCAATATGTTCTAATTGGAACATTTTGCACTAAAATACCACCATTATAGGAACGTTTACTCAATTAGCACATATTCTTTGGATATTACAAAATTAAACAACATATAACAATATTTGAAAATTGGAAATATCATTCTTATCAACATGCGACCCTAGGAGTGGAGAGCAAATTGCTTATTTGCTTATTTAATTGTAGCGCATCAATGTCGTACCCGTTAGCTGAAATCAAAATTCATTAAAACTACTTTAAAGAATAGTTACAATTTGCTTACATACCTACAAACTCTTCGATGCCCGCCGCGGATAATCCAAACGATTTCAATAATTCTACCACTTCTTCGTCAACATTAAACTCTTCAACCAGGTCGTCGTCCAAGTCAACCGAGTGATCTGCCGCCGCCATGATATTTTTTTTCCTTCGCTTTGTCGTTGAGTGCGGATGGCAGCCACGAGGCTCAGGAGAGCTGCTATATGCCCTATTTAACCTTCCAGTATGAGTGATTCAACGATAAACACGGATTCAAATAATGACATGTATGCTTGATTTAAGCATTTAATGGTTGATGTTCAATAACGTTGATTCAAATGAAATATATGCTTGATGTAAACATCAAATCATTTTCAAACAACCATTTAAATTAACTATGTCAAGAATATCTTCGAAGCTTGGGATAACTATGGCAAAAGTTATGTCAATCATGCATCATTTCTGTCCGTGTATACACAACACGGTATTAAAAGACCACTCATTTAAACAGAAAACCACTCAGTTTTTTCATAGTGATTCCTGCTCCAAATTTGTCAAATTTAGCGAGAAAATTTAGTTAAAATTGGTAACTTGACAAACGCACTGCATAAACTTGTGCCCAACTCCAGATGATTGTGTCCAATATTAAATTTGCCATATCTAAAAAGGTTTCTCTTTTGACCTCCATTTTGACCCAATAACATTGTAACTCAATATGAATAGTCCTAATAATAGTGTGTAGGTAGAACTCTTTAAACATTCTTTAAGTACATGCTCTAAAAAATTAAGAAATAAAAATACATTTGAAAACTTGTAAATCTCATTAAATATTTTTAGGTACTGAAAATACTCATGAAATACTGTTAAGTACTTTAAATACTCTTCAACTCTCTCTAGGTAGCTGAAATGTTTTTCAAATACTTAAATTCTCTGAGTTGTAAATACTTCGTAGAGTGAAATCCGATAGTATTTTCAATACGCCACACTCAGTAGAGTGCTCTACTTGCTTAAAACGGTCGGACGATCGGTACCAGGCATTCGCTCGCTGGACTCTCCCTTCTCCAGAAGTGCCAGTATCTTGTAGCCGTTTCCGCGATCGTATCCGGCCGGCACGAAGTGGGCCACGATGGCCGACTTTTTTAGGCCCGGGTGGCAGCAGGCGGTACGAACCCATAGATCTTACTGTTGTCGTCAAAGCTGCCGTAAACAAACGTAAACACATAATTTTTCGTTCCCATTTTTAATTTTTGACAACATATACTTTTTTTATCTGTTTTATTTGTGTTGCAAACAGATCTGTATACGAAAGTTTAATGTTCTCGGGGAAAATCGATCATTGCCCTTAAGTCTCCCTGACAGGCCAGTATTGACATGATAATGAATCATGAGGTGTTTATTTGATTACTAAATGTTCCAGGATAGGTGAACAAAATCGCAACGGAATTAACAAGCAATCATTGTTATGATGCGTGTACATTAATTTGTTGAATTTAGAATTTAGTTGTGATGTTAATATTAGCTGAATAACTTCTATTTTGCTCCTTTGGCCGTCAGGCGTTTTCAGATGTTGAACTTATTCAAATTTAGTGCGAGAAAACTCGCTCCACTTCTGAAATAGAATGCGGAATTAGTAAAAAGTGCACAATGAACTTTCTTAGCTAGTGAAGAACCAGCTTCCCATCTGCTCGTTTGAAATACATACGTTTTCTTCAACAAGTTTCGAAGTCTTCTGATTCTTCCACCTCGTTGTCCTTGCAGATGGCTACCATTTTTAGTTCTCGCTTTTAAAGAAGTTCAGATATTGTTCAATAATCGAGTTGAATTCCTTCAAAGGGCGCAGCTTCTTGGGGTCATCGCTCGATGCAGTAGTCAGAACTGGTTCGTTCAGATCAAAGCGCTTGATGATCTGTTTAATGAGATCTGTGTAGAAAGCACAGCAGATCGAGTAAAAAGCCTCCTTCCTGGTGTCATCGAGAGTATCGAATCTAAGCATTTCTCCTGCAACTGCCACGATATGTATTTCCGACTTCTTACTAAGATGTTTCTCAAAATCTAAAATGCTTATAATTAATTAATTAGTAATTAATTAGTAATTAGTAATAATTAATTAATTAGGTAATCATCCTCACAAAAAATTGCAAGGGGCACCATCAGCGAGACTTCAGCTGATTGCACATGTTCAGAAATTCCGTAGCTTTTGACTGGAAGATACGATTCGCTTTGTTGATAAGAGGCAATACGTAGCTTAAGAAGTAGAGAAGTGGCTGCGTTATCGAATAATTAAGATGAACACAATCAAGCCGTTGTCTCACTTGGATTAGAATGAGAAACCCAACACGAGTTCCGAAAACCGTTCCACACTCCATTTGAAAACTGACTCCAACAGTAGCCATCTGGTGGCAGACGGGTGCAGAACTGTGTCATCTGGAATTTCAAGAATCGTTTGAGGCTGCAAGACAAGTAACCACAGATATATAACATCATTTGTTCCAGGTACAATGCATTTTTCATGCATAACTTGCAATAAGATGACATCTGTCAGAAGCAGATAATTTCTCATCAACATGAAAGGCTCTAGGAGCGGACGCGTACGCGATTGGACACATAATCGTTTTCCAAGTTAACCCATGCAGGGTAGGCAAGGGGGGAGGGGTACCCCCTTGACTTGTAAAAGAATATCAGCACCAACATTTGCTTAGGGCGAATCTGCGTGTGTAAACAAACACTTTATCGGCTAATTTATCGGAAGTTGAATACAATTTCTTCAAATTGAATATATCAGCGGATAGAGATAAAGCTCTTCTCCCTTAAAAGTGCTTAATTTGTATTTGTGACCTATTGTTCAAGAGAAAATTAGTACGAAAGCCATTGTTTACAAAATTCGCCCTAATCTAATGTTGGCGCTGATATGCAACCTGTCGTAACCAGAACAATACTACCTATTGGTTTTGATCTGGTTCTAGCGATTATTCGTCTCTCTTCTCAAAATTCATCTGCATAAATGCCTTAAAATACTTTAAAATTAAGAGAAGAATATTTTTGTAGAAATCACTACTAGAAATTCTGCCGAAATTTGTGTAGCAATTTTTTGAGGAATATTGAAACAAACACTTCTTCAGCGGAATACCTGAAGAAATTATTGAAGTTATACTTAGACAACTATATATAAGAATCCTTGCCGACTTCCTAGACCACATTTTAAAAATATTTCTACAGAAACCCATTGCGGATTATTTACAGTAAAGAATTAAATATATGCTATAATGGAATTCAAGCAAAAAAAAAATACATTTCTCCAACAAATCAGGATTTTTCCAAGAATTACTCCAAGAATAACCGTATAGTTTTTGTGTAGTTCTTTCAGGTATCCTCCAGGGATTCCTTTAAAATCACAAATTTCACAAGATCAGTGATTCCTCCAAACATTCACGAGAAAGTTTTGAAAGTCTGCCGCTGCAATGCCAGAAGAAAGTCCTGAAAGAATCCATGGAGAAATACCTACAAACGTCTGTAGCAATCATGTAGCAACTATGGTTTTGGCAGCACGGAGTGAGATTTACCTTCTCTCTGCCTATAGCTGGTGCTGGCGGGCGCATGCTAGACGAGGTTTTTTCATCGTTCTGGCAGCCGCGTTCGTTCGGCTGGCGAGACAGCATACCCGACCGTGCTATCAGAATATCTTATATGTACATAATCAGCCCAAAATAAAGTTCAGTTATTTAGTCTCGTTTGAAACAGACAGTTGTGTCTATCCAGTTTGTTATTTGAAACACAACGTAGGATTAGTTAAAGTTAAAGCGCCATCAGAAAGGTATAGAAACCCCAGAGGAATATCTCAAAGAATGTCTGAGAATCTTTGAGAAATTCAATAAAATTTTCTTCAAAAAAATTATGGAGAAATCATTTGGAAACACAAACTGACTTTCAGATTGTTATTTGTCACTGTTGTGTCAGTGTCATTTTTTTTATTTTGCTTCAGCAGACTGAAAATATAATTGCTAAAAAGTTGGATCCAAAACTGTACCCATAACGTTTGCATTTTAAAAAATGGACTTTTTTCGGATGGAGATAAAAAAAGAGCTAAGACAGATAATTGCTTTTGATAAATTTCCCATGGAAGGTAACTACTTAAGCTTACTTGCAAAAAAATTCTACGCCCTTGCGAGCGGCCTTCCGGCAGTTAACCGGAACATTCACCATGGCGGACGAAAACATGCGTGTAGGCATGTTTTTGAGTTCTTTCTTCGTTTTATTTATCAATTCCTCCTCAGTTTTCGCGATAAAATTGTTGGAGTAGATCTTACGCTTCAGGTTGGCCCAGAAATTCTCGATGTAACGCAGCTGGGGGACGTTAGGCGGGTTTCGCCGACTTGGGTACCACATAGATATTCAGCCGCTCTATCTCCTCCAACGATCGCTTCGAATAGTGGGCTGACGCCAGATCCTGCCAGAACACCGCATCTTCGTCCTTATGATATTTCTTTATTTTTATTCTTTATTTTCTACTATAAATTTTCCCGTTCACGAAGTGTCCTGCCAGTCGTTGCCATCCAGGGTGAGATAGGTCTCGTCGTCCATCAATACCGCCACGTCGCGATTCGTCGAGAAAATCGAGTTGACCGTCATATTGAGCCGCTGCCACTGCTTCATTGCCTGCAGCTCCAAAACCAGTGGACACGACTTCTGCTTCCTGACATCTTTTTTCACGTTCGCCAGGTACTTGCTCACTGTTTGAGCGGTTGAACCGACCTCCCGGCCAAGCGCACGCAGCGATGTAGCAACTTTTCCCTCGGTCTTCCTCTTCAGCATACTTACTAGCAGCTTCTTGTCACTCAGGGTCGACTGCCGTCCGGAATCGGGCTTTCTTTCGTTGCTCTGATTGTTGTCTAATAGTGCAAAGAAGGTGTAGATGCCGGAACGGGCGTATCCGGCCGCACGATGGCCGTTTTCGACGTAGCGGGGTGCCGTTCTTTGAACGCGCACACTTCTGAACGGACTTGCTTCACTGTTGTTGCCTTCACAGTTAGATTTCGATGGATAGAACTGTCAAATTTTGTCTGCTGACTCATGGGTTACTATGATTGCATGGGTAGTTTCGTCAGTTTGGGTGAAGGTTAACCCATGAAAAACCGGCAATTTTTGTCAATATTTTAATGTATACGTTATTTTGAATTTGAGGTTTTTAAGTGAACAAGCAATGGCCAAAAATCTTGAAAATCTTGGTTTATCTTAAAAATCTGAGTAGAATTGTCTCTTTTTCTCTCCCGGAAAAGTTACTCAATATTTGCAAAAAGTGGATCAAGTCAATTTTATGAGCCTAACTATCACTGATTAAAACCTTGAACTCTCATTGACGTTTGCCCCTTGATCGCTGTGAGGATAGTTTTCAAATTTAATTATCCAGCACACTTAGAAAATAAAACCGAACTCGGTTGAATTTCAACCGAGTTTTTATCTGCTGAACTCTCGGTAGTCTGCTCGGATCAAATTGGTACAACCAAGTTCTCGTTAAGTTTTTACTTTCTAGCAATCTGTCTAATTTACCGAAAAATTCGCTTGACAAAAATAAATCCAATCAGCCATAACCGAGTATCGGTTCACTTAAATATTACCGAACGCTGTCAAACTAACAGAATTTTTTGTAGCAGTTACAGAATTCGGTTCTTTATGACATGACTGGAATTTAGATTGAACTAGCTACGATGCCATAGTAATAAAACCAATTTTGTCAATTACATTGTTTATTGGTGCAAACAATCCTCATATATTACTAAACCTCCACGCCCCTTTTGTAGTCGGTAATGTTTTCCATTTACACCTGACAAAAAACACAGTACGGAGAACAGACATTCTTCGCGCACACGTGAGATAAAATGGCTTACGATTTTTCAGGCCTTACCGAGTCAGTTAAAATAACCGAGTTTTTCGGTAGACATAGCCGTCGCGGAATTATCTCCAAGAGAAGTGTTTGACGTTTAAGGGCTTATGCTGAATCATTATTGGTGGCAGTCATTAACTCTACATTTAGAATTGATAAAACTCAGAGTCTGTACTAAATATTCAAAATTTAATCACATCAGTTTCTGTGCTTACTTACTGTGAGCAATCTGATAGAGTTCGATTCGATGTTCATCCACTAACAATCGAGATTTATTAATTTGAAATAGCAAGGTGAGTTTGCGAGAGCGAGATAAAAGATAGGAAAAAATACATGGAGCAGCGATTCACCTTAAGAATATTCGATGAATGCTCGGTTCAGTTTACGAAGATTTCTCGGTTTTCGTGTACCGAACTCTTCAAAATCCCTGCTTCACCGTACTGTTAGGTTCATTTTTGTATCTGTCAAATGTTTTATAGTAACCGAAAAATACACCCGAAAACAGTATACATAAACGATTTATTCGGTTTCTTGTTGGTAACCGATGTGGTTCGGTAGAAAATTGAACCGAGTTCGGTGTTATTTTCTAAGTGTGAAGATTCGATAATCGTTTCCCTGTATAACAATCCGCACCACAACTGTTTGAAAGCCAATTTTTTTTAAATTGTTTTTAACCTCGTAACGTTGTTCAATCTTTGAGCAATATAAATAACTCGTATTATTTATTCCCACAAGTTGTAATATGTTGTGTAGTACTTTTAATTTTTCATTTGATGCTAAGAAGTTAACAAGTGTGTTTCAATACAGTAATACAGTTCAATACTCAAAACAGTGTTCTGCCAATTTCTTATAATTGTGCGTTCACAAATTTGAAGTGACGATTGGTCATGACTGCCATTCTGACTGCCGCTCTACAACCACTAATCTGCTGTGCCTGACTTCGTACATTATCGAAAGCATGACTGATCGGGCTCAGACGGACGTTATATACACCGACCTGTCTGCGGCATTCGACAAGTTGAATCATGCCATTACGGTTGCTAAACTCGACAGGCTTGGTGTAAGCGCTAATCTTCTGAGTTGGTTCCGCTCGTATATCACGGGTCGCCAATTAATGGTTGCCATAGGAGATTGCAGTCAGCTAGCTTCTCCGCCACATCAGGTATACCTCAAGGAAGCCACCTGGGACCGTTAATTTTCATACTCTACTTCAATGACGTGCACCTGGTTATCGAAGGTCCTCGCTTATCGTATGCAGATGACCTCAAAATCTCTTTGCTCGATTGATGACTGCCACATTCTTCAACGTCAGCTGAATGCGTTCGCCAGTTGGTGCAATATGAACCGAATGATAGTAAACCCTTCCAAGTGATCCGCTATCACGTTTTCAAGAAAAAAACAAACCGACTATATTCAACTACGACCTGCTTGGTTCGTCAATCGAACGCGTCAATCAGATAAAAGACCTGGGTGTGATCTTAGATTCGCAGCTCAGGCAACACATCACATATATTGTTGACAAAGCGTCTAGAACCTTAGGGTTCATATTCAGGATAGCTAAGAACTTCTCCGACATCTACTGTCTGAAATCACTTTATTGTTCCCTGGTTTGATCGATACTCGAGTATTGTTCTGCGGTTTGGAACCCAAACTACAACAACGGTGCTGAGAGAATCGAATCAGTTCAACATCGCTTTCTCCGTTTTGCGTTTCGTAGACTACCTTGGAATGATCCATTTCGGCTAACCTGCTACGAACACCGTTGTCAACTGATCAACCTAGAGCTGCTCCGGACTAGAAGAGACACAAGCAGAGCCTCGATCGTCGCCGATATCCTGCAGGGTAAGACAGATTGCGAGGCTCTCCTGAGGCAAATCAACCTTTTTGTTCAACCTCGACCGCTTCGTAACAATATCATGTTAATGCTGCCTCTGCATCGAACAAATTATGGAGTACACGGTGCAATTTCCGGACTACAGAGAGTATTCAACAAAGTGGCATCTGTTTTCGATTTTCATATCCTACGAGATGCGCTTCGTCGAAGGTTTTCATCAATTTTTGCCGGCAGGAATAACGGACTATGAGATCAAGACTTATTATTTATTAATAAATGTTTTATGTTATGACCATGCTTAAATGTGTAACTGTAAATGTATTTTTAAATGATTAACATCATTGGGGCTACACCCAGCCTGTTGATGAATAATAACAATAAACAATAAACAATTATGTATTCCTTTGTTAAACTTTCTACCTAATAAAAAAAAACTTCAATCATAAATTCGTCAGATGACATTGAACGTGTTTTTTCAACTGCTTTCCAAACTGCATACCGTCGAAATCTGCAGCATTCCACCCAAGGAAAATGTGATACTGTCTAAGCCGAAACTCTTTAAAACTGCATAAGTTTTTTGTCCGCTTTTATTAGTTTTTTTGTTTGTTTCTCTTTCATCATTATAGAGTGTTGTTTACACGTGAATAAATTTATACTTTCTTCAACAGCTATAATATGTATCGTAATATATTTTCTGCACCTTTGACTACCGTACCTTCTTCATCTGCTTAGAGTGTTTCCGTAGTAAGATTTGTTTGAATCTGCAAAAACTGTCTCCTAATACCACCGAATGGGGCAATTTTGAAAAACTTTGAACGGCACAACACGGATAAGGAATCCTGCCCCCTGCTGTCACTGCCCATAATTCCAGAAATTGTATCATTTTGATCATTTTTGACCTATCGGTAGTCCACTTGCAAGTTGTGTTTCATTCTCTTGAATTTGTTGGAAAGTTTACCCGATTAGTTAAATTCGGTTGTCGAGAACCTATAGAGGAAAACTTTCAGCTAAAATAATTTGTGACGTCGCGTTACGATTTTCTGATTATTTGTATGTTTTGTTCTAGATCTTAGCAGCTTACAGGCTAATTATTGTACAGAAATGCTTCCTTCCGATCGGGGCCGCCTTGAGCTACAACGACTGCTCGGCTGGAATCGATGGGTGGGCCGTTCAAGAAGCGAGATGAGTTGAGAATAGACCACCTTCCGGTAAGTTCCATCGACCGGCTGTCTTCAGTAGCAGATGTTCGGCTGACGTGGTGATAATCAAAGGGGATTGAACCGGGTTTCGATGGGAGCTGTGTGAGATGTTGGTACAACCGTAAGGCGGGCATTCTCATTCAAAGCGAACGTTGAACGACACTTCCAGCGAAATTCAGCAGAACTATGTGTAGCTGGTCGGCAGCACGCAACTCTCGGAAGCACTTCTTCGATTTTTAAGACCATGCAAAAAGGAAACGCTCATATTTAAACACTAATTGCTTACGGCTAATATAATAAAAATGTATCAACAAAGAAATGATTTTTTTAGCACGAACAAAGTTGTAAAGGACGTGAGGGGGAAATACGTAGTGACTGCGCTAATGTTCTTTTTGCTACTGCATCTATTTATACCTCTTCCACGATTACACATTTGACTACTTTGCCGTCTGTTTATACATAATTCTAAATTATAAAATTAAAAGAACTGTTCACTGTTGATTATTTTACCTAATGCTCGCATTCCATGATCGGATTGCAATCTTCCCATGGTTTTCACGCGCCGAATTTTGTAACCATTGGGGGGAAGTGTTCCCACGATCGAAACCGCCCAACCCCCACGGACCCTTTGGCTTTTGGACAGGGATCTCGATGCGAGCCCGCGTGCGTCCGAAACTTTTGACCAAGGAAATTGGATGCTGGGAATTTCCTCTGGAATCAACCTCAACCGCCGAAGTCTTCTTTTGTTTCGTCGATGTTGTTTAAAAGTTTGCACACATTATGAAATTGGATGGATTTTGTATGTGGTTGATGTTGTTGTTGTTGTTATAATTTGTTCCTTGTTGGCTCTGAACCGTTGAAGGTCGATTCTGTTCCGACGCGATTGATCAGTCGATCGTAGGATTTTTCGCCCCGGTTGTTTACATAGCGCGCTGGAAAATTGTCCGAAGGAATACCGAGCGTGCCTTAAGCGTAAAAACTTACTCCAAAATAACAAATTTTCGCTACTTTTAATTGTGGGTCGTTTTTCTCGGGATGCTAACAGAATTGTATTTTGCGAAACGTAATAAGTAGATTATCGTTTTTTTTTTTCGATTTAGGAATGCTTTTAATTTTAACAGCGATTCACAGAGATGATCACAAATCGAAATGACATTTGCTGTATCGACACACACACATTTAGATATAACTTTAAAGACATTATCCCTCGACTATTGTCTCGTAAAACATTGATAAGTTGAATCGATCGCTGCTGGTTGGTAAGTTGCTGATGGACGCAATTTGAATTGTAGTAAGTGATTGTTTTCAGGGGGGAAGATTTTCATCATTACATTAAATAACAATACTTTTCCGGCTCATAAGTATGGCAAATCAACAACAAAAAATAGATTAGAAAGCTAATAAACAATTTGGAAATAAGAAACACTGCTGGGATAAAATTGAGAATGTTGGTCCACCCCAAAGGGGGGATCGCAACTAGCAAAATTGATATAAAGAAGATAACAAATGAAAAAAAAGTAAATTTGAATGCGTACCAGAAGAACTGTTGGTTTAATGGCGCGAGTCTCGTGGGTAGAATTCGGCCAAAATCGAGGCCGGGATACGCTTGAGCATTTCCTTGGGGAAGATACGGAGCAGCTGCCAGCCGATGTCCAGCGATTCAAATACCGTGCGGTTTTCGTAGTTACCTTGCGCGATGAAGTTCTTCTCGAATTTGGTCAAGAACTCCAGGTACAGCAGATCGTCAGGTGTGAGGGCTTCCTCACCGACGACGGCCTTCATGGCCTGTACGTCCTTACCGATGGCGTAACAAGCGTACAGCTGGTTGGACACATCGGAATGGTCCTTACGGGTCATGCCCTCACCGATGGCAGACTTCATCAGACGTGACAGCGACGGCAGCACGTTGACTGGTGGGTAGATCTGTCTGTTGTGCAACTGACGATCGACGTAGATCTGGCCCTCGGTAATGTAACCAGTCAAATCGGGAATTGGATGGGTAATATCATCGTTAGGCATAGTCAAAATTGGAATCTGAGTAATGGATCCGTTACGACCCTCAACACGTCCGGCACGCTCGTAGATGGTTGCCAAATCGGTGTACATGTAACCGGGGAAACCACGACGTCCGGGCACTTCCTCACGGGCAGCCGACACCTCACGCAAGGCTTCAGCATACGAGGACATATCAGTCAAGATGACCAACACGTGCTTCTCGCACTGGTAGGCCAAGAACTCAGCCGCCGTCAGCGCCAGACGTGGAGTAATGATACGTTCGATGGTTGGATCGTTGGCCAAGTTCAAGAACAGACACACGTTCTCCATGGAGCCATTCTCTTCGAAATCTTGCTTGAAGAAACGAGCAGTTTCCATGTTGACACCCATAGCGGCGAACACGATGGCAAAGTTGTCCTCATGCTCATCGATCACCGACTTGCCGGTGTGCTTGACCAGACCGGCTTGACGACAAATCTGGGCAGCGATTTCATTGTGCGGCAAACCAGCAGCCGAGAAAATCGGAATCTTCTGTCCACGGGCAATCGAGTTCATCACATCGATGGCCGAGATACCGGTCTGGATCATTTCCTCCGGATAGATACGAGACCACGGGTTGATCGGTTGACCCTAGAGAGAGAGAGAGAAAACAGAGAGTTATGGTAACTTACATCCACCCAGCATGAGCAGTAAAGTACAAACCTGGATATCCAAGAAGTCCTCAGCCAAAATTGGCGGGCCCTTGTCGATGGGCTTGCCGGAACCGTTGAACACACGGCCCAACATGTCCTCGGACACCGGGGTGCGCAGAATATCGCCGGTGAACTCGCACACCGTGTGGCGGGCGTCAATGCCGGACGTGCCCTCGAACACCTGGACGACGGCCTTGGAACCGCTGACTTCCAGCACCTGACCGGAGCGGATGGTGCCATCGTTCAGTCGGAGCTGGACGATTTCGGCAAACTTGGGGAACTTGACCTCGTCCAGAATGACCAGCGGACCGTTCACACCGGAAACGGTCTTGTAGGCTATTGGAAGAAAAAGAGATGGCTGTGATTAGATAGTCCTATATGATGGGATGTGTCAATTTTCGGAAGGAGAAATATTTGCGGGGAAGTGTTTGCCATTCTTAATGGGTCCTATTCATAGAGAGAATTGATCAGTTCAATTGAAGATTGCAATGAATTTTGTCTGAAATTTTTGATTATTTTGTTGGACATTTCTTCCTGAGTCTCAAAGTTCGAAGCTCTGTGTGGTTTAGTAGTAATGTACCAGGGTGCGGGGTAAGTTGTAGCAACGGAACAAGTCCGCCACTTCAACAGGCACAAATTGACGCATGGAAAGACGCTCATGTACCACTGTGGCTTGTATAGATTTTCTGTTCTGTTAGATTTTCCTACCTGCCGCACTCTGACGGAACTATCAACACTTTCTCTTCACATCTTTCATTCTAGCCAAAAACATTAATGTTCTCTCTTGGTGCCTCATCTCGAACATCTCCTTCTACAATACAAGTAAAAATGTCCAAACTTTTTGGAAGTCTCCTGGGTAGGGCTGTGCACGAGGGTAATTTATCGTTATCGGCGAAATGATGTTACTTTTATATCGGTATCGGCGATATATCGGATATGGCATTATGGCGGATCGATAATTTCAAGAAAATGCATATGTAGGAAATTAACAATACTCGGTATTTATTTTGCTTTCTTGAATGAGTCCAATGTTACGTTATGTAGGAAGGTTATACGATTGACTCGTTCGGAATCCAAACTGCTTCGGGCATCGCAAAGTATGTGGCCAGCCTTGGAAGTCACTCTGCTGGAACCGACGTAGCCAACAACGACAGGAGTTTCATTGCAGCTTTGTAAATAGACGGGAAGGAATGCCTTTTTTTCCAGTATTCGAATACATTACAATCCATGACTTCGATTGCACTTCCGAGGTATTTATTGTTTATTGGATCTGGCTTACGGGTCGAAATTGTTCGATTGTGATATTGCTGAACCATTTCTTGATGATAGTTTCAAATTCCAATTAGTTTCACAAGTTTAGCATGGAGTTGCCCACTTATTCTTCACCGGAATCTTCATTGTGCGAATCTGACAGTATTATTAACTGCACAATTGCATGTTTGGCCTGCTCTACCTCTTCAAGGATCAGACGCAAATCCTTAAACCTCGGGTCAAGGAATGTCGAAGGTGAATACATCGGAGACGTTCTAAAGCTGCTGAATCTGTTTTCAAGCTCATTGATCAAACGAGATTTCAAATCCTTTCCTGCCATGGTTTTCGTCAAACAGTTAATAATGGGAATTACTCTATTCAATGTATAGCATTTTTCATAACTAAGATCTGCGGTCAGCGTTTTAAGCTGCTCCAAAATATGGACAACTTCTTCCAAAAAACGCTTGTCGCTGTGGGAAACCATTTCACTCAACCGATCTTGATCTTTCATGATGCAATCGATGTATACAAGAAGCTCCAAGAATGGCTTCACCATAATGAGTTCTGAGTTCCATCATGTAGGGACGAACGACAGACTCTCAGCGGATCACTTCATCGGTTGTTCAAATCTACAGCATCGTCAATGGCCTTTTTTGCACCCAAGTTTATAGCACGAACGGCGCATCCGATATGCTTTTCCGTAGTGAACGGGTCGACAAAAGATCTAACCATATTGGCAGCATGGTCAGTGACTACAAGGCTTACATGATCGATAGAAATATTCCACTTCTTGAGGACTTCATCGAAACATGATGAAATATCCTAGCTTTGGTGACGTTCATAGAGAGGATAAACTTCCAGATCATTAGATTGGAGGTCATTGCAAATCGATCGATCAAAATAATGGCATGTCAATCCTAAGTAGCTGCGTGTAGTATGACTGTCCAGATATCCGCAGTCATCGCGAAGCTGGATTTACCGATGGCCTCCTTTGTATTCTTTTCTATTTTCTCGTTTTTTCGTCGGTAATTTTGGTAATGGCTCTTCGTTGAGGAATCCTGTAATTGATTGCCAATTTTTTCAGTAGGCTTATGACGCTTTCGTCCTCTACCATTGAAACGGGCTGGCAGTCCTTTACTATCATGAAAGCGATAACCTCGTCGATTTGCTTTGTTTTGGTACCATGATCTGGTATGAAATGAATATACGAAAACACTTTCTTAAGAATCAACCAACCAACCGAGTACACAGCGATTAGGGTGGGAAGGTAGTTTTTAATGTTACCTCTCCTGTCAGTTTGAAGATCTAAAAATACGTGGATTTGTGTACGGGTTTGTCAGTGAATAAATGTGTAACTACCTCCATTCTTGGCTTTCCTTGAAGCATAGTTCCAACAGCTTTTGTTCTTTTCCTCCTCACGTCGCAAAACATTTTCTAGCGCTTTCTCCTTATTTGGATACTTCTTCAAATGAACCACTAAATCTGTGGTATTTCCACGACGAGGAACATCTTCTTTGCAAATCGGGTATTTATTTGGTATAGTCGTCACCAACAGGCTTAATAAAGCCCCAATGGTGGTATAAAAATATGACGAGTACAATAAACTTAAACTTAAATATTAAACCTCAACACACATATTCATAACGGTCTACATTTCAGAAAAAATGACGTGAAGCGTCTGCGCAGAGTTTGCCGAGGGACATGGTAGTCGAAAATGATCGAGACTCTATTAAAAGCACGCTGCAGTCCTCCGATCGCGCCGTTCATGCTATAGCTGTTTCGGTGCATTGGCATCCTCAGCATTACACTATTGCGCAATGCCCTTGGTTGAACGTTGATATTAATCTGCTCCAGTATGGCGCTGCAATCGATTCGGCCTTGTAAAATGTCTGCAACAAAGAGAGCCCTGGATGTGTCACGACGAAATCGAAGCGATGCAAGATCGATCAATCGACAACGACTCTCGTAACTCGGCATACGAAATGGGTCTCTCCAAGGCAACCTTCTCAAAGCGAAACGTAAAAACCTGCGTTGAACAAATTCGACTCTATTTGCGCCACTAATATAGCTCGGATTCCAGACGGCAGAGCAATACTCCAGAGTCGATCGCACCAGTGAGCAATAAAGGGATTTCAAGCAGTAAATATCGGAGAAGTCTTTAGCCATCCGAAAAATAAAGCCTAGAGCTCTTGACGCCTTGTCCACGATGTACGAGATGTGAAACTTGTACGTCAACTGAGAATCCAGAATAACTCCTAGATCTTTTACGTAAGTCGTACGTTTGATTACCGTGCCTTGAAGCTTATAGTCGAAGAGAATCGGCTCCTTTTTCCTAGAGAAGTGATCACCGAACATTTCTCCGGATTAACCACCATACAGTTGAGGCTGCACCAGTGAGCAAAGATTTGTAGCTGCTGTTGTAGGAGGTGACAATCGTTGATAGATCTTCAGGTCATCAGCATACGAAAGACGGGGTCCTACGAGGGCTAGGTTCACATCATTGAAGTACAGCAAGAAGATCAGTGGCCCTAAATGACTCCCTTGAGGTATTCCTGAAGTTGCTGGAAAAACTTCGGACATGCATTCACCAACAGCAACTGTCAGCAGACGATCAGAGAGGTAGGAGCGAAACCATTGTAAGAGACTTCCATTTACTCCAAGCTTATGTAGTTTTGCTGGTTGAGCTTGTCAAAAGCTGCTGAAAGGTCTGTATAGATGACGTCCGTTTGCGCCCTTTCGGCCATATTTTCCGTAATAAACGAAGTGAGACACAACATATTAGTGGTAGTGGAACGGCCGACCATAAACCCGTGTTGATCTTCACTTAAGTATTGCTTGCAATGGGAGAGTAGAGGGTCTATTATAACGAGCTCAAATAGTTTCGATACCGCGCTCAAAGACGAAATGCCTCGATAATTGTCTGGGTCACTGGGAACAAGTGAGCAACCTTCCAACACGAGGGAAATATGCCACTTGATGTGGAACAGACGATGCAAGGGGGCCAGCAGAATGGAAATGTGTTTCTTTAGAAATACTGACGGAACTCCATCTGGGCCAGGATTGAAGGATGACTTGAGCTGCGATGCGGCGTTGGAGATCATCTCAATACTGATATCGATTGCTCCAAATGAGTGACCATGCAGAGGAACGTTGTTCGTAGCCGCAGTTATCTGATCGTCAGTAACATTTTCGTCAGTGAATATGCTGGCAAACTTGATCGAAAACAAGCGGCAAATATCTTGAGGAATGGAAGCGGTTTCACCGTTCAAGACCATGGACGATGGTAGTCCAGACGCCCTGCGCTGTTGATTATTATATCTCCAAAAATATTTCGGACGTGATTTTAGCTTTCTTTGGACATTTTGTTGGTATCGAGAGTAGCATAGCCGACTAACCCGCTTGAACTCGTAATTGAGCCTCACGTAGAAATGTTTCAAGGGAAGCGTACGATGTTTAGTGTATCTTCGTAGTGCTGCTCTCTTGGTCGATTTAAGCTTTTTTAGTCGTATAGTTTTCGGTACATGCCTGTCAACGACGTATGCCAAGATATGAGAAAATGTGAGAGCGGCATTGTTAACGTCGTCAGCGTCCAGAATTGTATCCCAGTCTGTGTTGGCCAGCACCTCGGTTATGCTACGATGGTCGGCTTTCCGGAAATCATATTTGGCAGACTTCTGTGATGTTGTACGTAGGCACATCTAATTTTTTGTTGTAAATACCGCAATCTGAACACTTTCGGCAGCAAAACGGAAATGAACGTCATACAGCGAACACAAAACAGGGTGACCACTCAATTTTTATTTTCAAATTCCCGTTTTTTCTCGGTTTTCTCGGACCAAATGTTAAAAATTTCCCGGGTTAAGGCGCGGATCATGTAGTAATGAACTAGAATAACGAATAGAAAACAATTACTCTAGCAAACAATTTTGAACGAATTGAGTTCCAAAGCTTAATAAAATGATATTTTCAGTATAAGCGTTGTTTATAATATAAAAATGACTACATTTTAGGACCCAACTATTTGCAAATTCTGCTTTCAGTTATAGGCCCATGAAGCTAAAGAAAATAATTTAGATGATAGTCTGAAAACAGATGACAGTCTGAATATCAGTTTGTGTGTGTACCGCCAAATGATTACTTTATAATTTTTTTAAGAAACTTTTCCCGAACATTCTATGAAAAGTTCTCAGACATTGCTTGAGAAATTCCTTCTGGCGTTTCTATAGGTATTCTTCAGGAGTTTGTAGCCATTCCTCAAGCGATTCTTTCAGCAGTTTCTTCTGGCAGTTCATTGGCTGTTCTGTTAAACTTTCTTGTGATGACATTTATGGTGGAATCCCTGAACTTATGAAGTTTTGTGATTGTAAAGGAATCCCTGGAAGACACCTGAAAGAACTAAAAACTAAGGTAATTGCTGAAATAATTCTTGGAAAAAACCCTGATTTATTGAAGAAATTTAAGAAATTTTGTTTGCACGAGTGTAATAATCTCGTGTATTCAATTCTTCACGTTAAATATTCTGCAAGGGGTTTTCTAGATTTATTTATAAGTTTTGTCTAGAATGTTTGCAAGGATTCTTAGATATAAATCTCTAAACAGTTCTTCAAGTATTCCGCTGGAGCAGAGTTTTTTTGAAGTTCCTCAATCGATTGCTCCACAAAATTGGACAGAGTTTCCTACAAGGATTGCTATAAAAATATTGTTCTTCTAATTTATAAATATTTTCATGCATTCATGCCGAATAGAAGAATGTTCTCGATATTTATTTTTGTTATTCGAAGCATAATATTTTGAAAGTGATTTTTAGTTATCTTTAATATCATATTCGTGTGAAAACCTATAAATCGACATGGAATTTTCATAAGGGCCAATGTCGCAAACGAAAACAATGGCTTCTTCCGCAAATTTCTTGAAAATGGAAACTCACTCAAGTAAACTACAACTTCTATTCTAAAGGGAACTCCGCTTCTGTACAATCATCGAGGTAATTCCCTATGATTAAGTTGGCATTCTAGATAAATTTGCGGTAGAAGCCATTGTTTATGATTGCGATCCAATGTCCCCTTATGAAAACTCCATTTCAATATATATATTGTGCAATTGTCGAACAATACCAAATCGATGGCACGATTACAAAAAAGGCTTGTTGGTTGTCGATCAGATGGAGCATCGGTAATGATGGGTTCAAGAGCAACATTCTATTTATAATCCTGACAACGTTTTACGTTGAAAACCAAGCAAAAATTTCAGATCACACTATTGAGTTGCCATTGCGATATTAAAAATAAAACTTTCAAAACATTCGTATTATTCTCGGTATGACAAATATGTTGCATAGAACTTGATGCAATGTTCGGCTTGAAATCGCGAGAAAACTGAGTGACGAACCAGTGCATGCAGTGGTTGTTTGCATGATTATTGCTCATCGCGTCGCGTCCACTATGTTAGCTATGTTTTCGATTTGTTTAAATGAACGGAGGTCGGTAGCGCGACTTGTCAAACTTCGCATCGTGTCGCGAGTTGCGTCCACGCTGGGGCGCCCTTAATGTAAGAGGAATAACCCCAATAGACCTTTCTCGTCAGACCTAACCCCAATTTTTTAACATTTTTTTTCTTTCAAGTCAATGAACTTCTTAGTACTTCTTATAACGTCAGCGTTAATAACTCTCCTTTTTCTCTGCCTTCCTCATTTTGTTACAAATTTATGAAAGCTCCTATTTGTTCCACACTTCATGGTGAATATAACCATATGAAACAAATATGAGGCGTTTTGGCAACTCTGTAAGTGGTGAAATTATTTTCAACACGAAACTCAAACCTTTTCTTGCAACACTGCAGTACTTTTTTATATACACAGATTTACCGTTGCAACTCATTGTATGACTATATTTTGCACATTTTCAAGATTATTAAGTTGATACGGCAAAAAATGACTATATTTTATACACGAATGAAGAGTACTTTTTATTCCTTTTCAAATATGTCAATATGCTGACGCTAGTGGTTTTGATGTGACAACATCCGTAAAGTGTTGATAGAAGATGAATCCGGAAGATGATTCCGCCTTTCTGTCAGTACAACTGAAATAGATTTTGAGATATCTATGACATTCGAATATTTTGATCTCTTCCAGGGATTCACCACTGGGCCGACCTTTCAAGAAAACCTTAAACAGACGATCAGGTTTGGTGTCATACGTGAAAAATTATGGTTTATCTGAGGAAGATACTCAAGAAGACGTTTGAATCCATCCAAGTTTTCTGCAGGCAAACGGCATTTACCTCATATGGAAATTTTAAGGGAATATCTCACACCTTCAACAAATGGTCTGATTTCCTTGCAGAAAGCATGAACAAAACGAAATCATCACCACAATAGGGGGAACTTTTTCCTTTTTTAATCAAGAAAGTTTATTCAAATTCTGGGTAGATGATGGGTCACTCTCACCATCTGGGAGCATGTCAAATTGATTTCTCAAATTAATTTCATTTGAAGGCGAATCAATAGATGCATTTTTAAGTTTTTCGAATCCGGTCACAAATTTATGACTGCCTACCACTTTCACGGAGCTGCAGAGAAAATCATGTTGCCCACTCAAACTTTCCTTGAATTTAAGCAGGTGGTTCAAACAGAATATTGTTGTGGCAGACATAGCTGCGAATTACTTCTTTGAAATGAAGATGACTATTTCGCAGTAAACGCTAAACCACTGCAAACCACGGTCGTACATGGAGAATATCGGGAAGATTGTTTTCAAAAACCTTAGCTCTGAAATGAGCTACAGAATCATGCCCAAGCAGCAAATTATACACCGGAGTTACGGGGGTTCAAACCAGAATTTAGCAACTAGCTTACTTTTCGAATAAAATAAACTTTAAACTTTAACCTTCTAACGAAATGTGTTATGTGTCACGTTTGACGCCCACCTAAGCAACAGCTAAATCCGGATTACATAGTAAAAACTGTAAAGCAACTGCACGGGGGAGGCAGAAGAATGTTATATTGATGTTTTACCCTAGCTAGTCCGCTCCTAATACCATTGAGAATTTGTGGAACGACGTGGATATCACAATGAAAAACCCAAGATTTTGACCGAGCTTCGTTGGCAGGCTGCTCAAGAATTATGGTAAGTCTGCCATGGAGATTATAAGAAGTTTTTGCTCAGAAAAGGTTTACCATTAACTGTAAAAAGTGATTGAATTTTCGTTTCTTTTTTCTTATCAAGTGACATCAAGATGAACAATTCATTAGGTCCTAAGTAACATTGAGAGATTCTCTTCGTCGACTTTCTCTTTGGTTAATAGCTTGTTTATTAAACGATTTTCTGATGTTTTCAACGTATTGAATCCCTTATCACACATTGTACTACCGTACTGTATGTTGAAAATAGTTAAATATGTGTTAACATAGCCGTAGGAACGCAAAGAGAAGAGTCTCTCAATGTTACTTGGGACCTAATGCATTGTTTTGCTTGACACGTGCTTATAATATGAACAAGTAACTATTTACATGTTTATTAAGATTGATGGAATAAAATCAAATTTTCAATTAAATGAATGTAGGGTAAAAGGATGTAATTTTAGACAAGCTCCTCCATGTCCTCCATTCGGCATATGTACCAAATGTGTCATTAATTTAGCGATAATCAACAAAATCATGTTGCTGTTAGGATGACCGATATAATCCTAAGCAATTGAGGTAGTATGAATCTACTCATAGTTGTTCACTTTCGCGTAGTTTTCGATTTCTTGAACTTTTGAGGCACCATGATTTCACTGGTTAAGCTGAACAGATGATCTACACGATCTTCAAGTGATCTAAATTTGGCTTAATTGAATCGATAAAGCAAGTAATGCAATCTGGATGTAAAGCAAATAGTTACGTTACAAACTAACTGTTCACATAGCTAAATAACAATGACTTTACCAGAAAATCGTAGACTCAATGTTGGGTAGATATTTTTTGTATGTTCTCAACTATGGCCTGTTGTATCAAAAACGTGGCAAAAAGGTTGTTATTGGAAAAAATTCAAGTGGAAATGCATGAATTTGCGGTTGTATATATTCAAGTGCTCATGTAAACATAAACCGAAGGAACAAAATCATGGTATAGTGAATTATAATGTTTTCATTATTGAGTGGCTGATAAATCATATATGAACATCACTTAAGTATTTCGAGGCAGTTTTACTCTAGTTTGTTTTGTGAAATCTAGGATTTTATTTCAAAAGGGCGAATCTAACAATGAGAGGCTGTCTCCTCTCTCGCTCTCTTTAATTTATTACAGCGCCATTATAAATCTTTTGAGGGATTCTTTAGTACAGATAGAAACACAAGCTGGCTACCATACTTTACAAATAGTTGAATGAAAAACTTAACGCTGTATGGAATATGAATGAAACAGAAAGTAATAAAAGAGAGTCTCTCAATTAGCAGATTCGCCCTAATGAAGAAAAAAAACCCTAGAAATGTTGTATTAAGTAAATCGAATACAGCTAGCAATGCCTTAATTCAGAAAATTAAAAAAAAACGCACAGACTGCATTTTGTATTAAATCCATCGAATGGACGAATAGAACCAATTTGGTGCCTATAAACCGACATTAAATCCATATATCTCGAATGTTTCTGACTTTATAAAATGAGTTGTGTAACTTTTCGTGATACATACTCCCAATTTCTTATCAAACTTATCTTAGCAAGTGTCTAACTAGTTGAGTCTAGCTTGTAGCTTAAAAATTTTATGAGTTAAAGTAATAAATGTAATCGATCATTGCATAATAGGCTGAGTTAAGGGACATATACCCTATCCGGATAAAAATAACCATACTATTACAATTCAATAATATAGAATAACATTAAAATCTATTTTCGACCACGAATCTTACTGTTCATGATTCAGATTAATGAAAGTCGGTTGTTGGCTTTACAATAGATTTACTAATCACGTCATATGGTATGGTTTTCAACAATTGTGAAACAATACAATTCATAGTAATTGACTCAATTTTTTCGGAAAAATCAGATTTTTTCTATAGTTTAGATACCCCCCTTTTTCTATTGTCGATACCTCAATTTACATTAGATTCTATTGTGGAAACAATAACTCCAATTGTCAACTTACTGTTGTGAACAATACTATTAATTGTACATACTATAGATTCTATTGTAGGTTACAATACATTAAATTGTAAACCTATGAGATTTTTTTCCTGTAATGTCATGCCAAACTCATAAAATTGAAAGTCAATTCCATATTATTTAAACCTGAGATAAAATGGGGATAAAATTCCAACCTTGTCGTACTTTTTTATGACAACCAACCGGTTGTGCTAATTATAATACTTATAAGGCTAATTATAAAGGGTCACCCACAATTGATACGTTGCGGATGCGTTGACGTAAATTTGACACAAGAGCTATGGAAAACTGTCAAATTCACGCAAACGCATCCGCAACGTATCAATTATGGGCCAATAAGAATTTCGAATGAAAACAAAAATATAAAATGAATTCATTCAATTCATGAATCAAATCCAATTATCGCATTTGAAGAAGATATCAAATGAATTCAATACTGAGTAAATGGCATTACGATAATTTATATAATCGAGGAAACATGTGATGCGCTGCCTCATGATCGTTCCGCTCGTCAAACAAACTTGGGTAGTTATCTTATCTCAGCATTCACATGTACATCTGAATATTTAACGAAAAAAAATGCATCCCAATTCCCAAAAATAAAAGATAATTCTCCGATCAAGAAAAATCTTCGATTGCAAAAGAAAAACAGCAAAATGAACAGCACGAAACAATCGAGATGACATTCCTTCATTAATATAAGCCACGGAAGAAAACTCATTCATTATCACGAGTCACGCACGACACCATTCATATCAGAAGCTGTTTCCTTCGAAACTACCAATACCACCATGAACATATACAGTAACGTGCGTACAACCACTGACGGATCGGAGAGTGACCCATGAAAACAATCGAATGCCAGAACGAGACGGTGAACCTAGTTGGCACACACACACACACTCAACTATGTGGATGGCGCCCCTACTGTTATCTTCGGTTTGCAAATGTTCACTGGTATTAGTGCCGACGAGAGACAGCAGCAAGGGCTCTCAATGAACTCGCAACGAGCGAGAGTCAGGTGTTTTGACAGTCATGTGACATCAAAACAGAATTTTCTTTACAATTTTTTATTGTAAATCCTTCTAATTTCTGCTGATACTTCACCAGTTCAATGATAATTCGAAGATTTCTCTCCGATTATTTCGGTGCACAATCCCAGAGAACTCATTGCCAGGCTTGAAACATTACACAAGAGTATCAATCAATGGATTTTTGCAATTTAAGCAGAGGACATTGTTCGCTCGATTAATCGATAATTTCATTATCCTGAAAGTGATTTTCATCCTGCAAACAATTATTCCTGTCTTAAAATTAAGGATCTCAAACCAGGAGATACCAAAAACAGTTAAACATTTTCGGTAATCAATTCCCCCAAAGCAATCACATGACACTTTGGCACCATCCCATTCGGAAAGCTTCCTAGGGCGATCAGTCTTTTTAGACTAGAGAAAAACTGATCAAAACGGTACTTACTCAGTCGTGGCTGCGAAATGAAATCTCTGGACACGGCCAGGACATGTTCCTTGTGGGCCTGTTGGGCCGTAAGACGATTGACGGACATTTTGTCACCCTTTTTTTCTTCCTTCTGCTGTTCCTCGACAAGCTAGACGACTGCTGCTGTTCTGCTCCGCGGATTCACTGCCTTACGATGGCGGTGGATGTGGTGCTGCTGCTGCTGAACTGGGAGATGCCGCGTGACACCGAAAAACCCGGAGACCACTCGACTCGGGATGAGCGACGACACACAAGTGATGATGGGTGGACGAGAAAAAACTTTGTGACCTCTTCCCTCGACAACTTTAGCAACTTCACGACTCTGATGGGCTGCCAAATCGTTCCAGAGCACTGCTGTGTGGGGAGAAAAATTGCCTTCGTTTCGTTTGCGTCAGAAATTCACCACCCGAACTGTCACCATGTGATGTAAAGCGAACACGGGTTGTCGCGAGGCGACGTGTTGAAGTAGCGGATTAGCAGTGGGACATCTGGTGGTGAGTGGACGCGGTTTGATAGAATGTAGGGTTGTTAAAATTTTACGCATCGACTTGTGGTGCATGGATTCTGTCTGGGATGTTCTCTGATAATTCAACAACGTTCATTATACTTGAAAAAAAAACCTTCCAAATAGCCTACAAGTCTTCAACTGATGTTCCAATAGCATACGAAAAAATACTAGCAAAATTGGGTACAATTGTCATGAAA
>JASCZW010009893.1:0-39775 GCA_034211315.2 Aedes japonicus
TTTTATCAAATCGATCAGTTTCTTGAGCGCCGCATTTTACCCCAGTTACCTTACATCGTTCGTTTCTGTTGGTTCCCGGTTGTTGGGGGACCGATTTTCTTCAGCAGACAGAGACAGAACGACGAGCTTTTTGTGTCCGTAGCGTGCATCCATCCGTAGCATCAGGTCGCTGCATAATATGATTATTTCCCATCGGTTTGCCGACGACACAGAGCCACAGGAAACAGTGAGCGCATTCCGTGCCGATGCTGATGGTGACTGCTGGCTGCCACCGATGACGATATTGATGGAATGTGAAATTCAACCGAAAGATCAACAACCACTGCAACCGTTCTCATCTCGCCATAGTGTCACTCGGTCTAGGGTGACCAAAGTTGAGCAAGGACTGTGATGAAAACTGAAATTGCTGCTGGAAAAAGAATTTCTTGCGCCTGAGCAGCTTCGAACTAATTGATAAGTAATTTGGTAACCTCGGCTGAAACCAGTGAGTTAGAGAACTTGTGTGAATGTACATGTATGTTGTGGCAGTCTGCCAGAGAACTCCCATGTGGGGACACTTTCCACTCTTCAACTGCGTGAATCGGAATGCATATTCATCGAAATTGAATAGCGTTTCTGAGTTCAGAACTTCCAGACTTTCAATTGGCACGAGAGGAGTCGAGGAAGTCGAGTCGAGACTACGTGCCTCCACCGGTGTGCACGTCGCGCGCCGGAAGTGCAAGATGAAAAGAATTCCGTGGGTGCCCGTGGGAGGAACACGGGAGGTGGAAAAGCGTGACTGGAGCTTTGAGCTGCTGCTGCTGTTGCTGCTTCTGGGACCAATGTGACGAATAATTTTAATTATGAATAATTTTCTAATTAAATGAGTGTGGTTTATCGGCGTTTAATTAAAAGCAATAATCAGGTGCACGAATCATGGATTTAATTATGATGTGCTCGAGCTGCGAACGTTCGGGACGTGCCTCTGCGCGAGGAGGGATTTGGAATATACATAGATGCGTATCTTTAGCTGGAACGATTGCAGTGTTGATGTGATTGCGGTTCGTTCGATATACAAAATTTGCTGAATTTTGAACGATTAGTCATTGTTTTGTTTGCTTGTATGGCGATAACTATAAGTTATGTTCAAGCTGTAGACGATGTCAACATCCAGTTGAACAATTATTGAATGTGTTTAATTCTGCCATTTTCAAAACAAGCAACATGTGATGAAACCCTTTTTGAGCGGATGCTTGTTTTCTTTAAAAGTTAAATTAAAATTTCCAAAAACGTGCTGCTCATTGGAATGTTCCCGTTATGATGTTTCCACAAAAAATCATTTTATAAAAATGAAACGGTGTCTGTTTGTGACAATTTAACTCAAGACCGATCTGACAGATTTGCATGATTATTTCAACGTGGACCGACGTTTTGAAATTTGGTGAGGGGTTGGTACAAAACTCGTTTAATTCCAAGCCAAAGTAGGCCTAAACAAAGAATTTGTTTGGAATCTTTCATGGGCCAAACAACAATGTTTGCAAGCTTCCATGCAACAGACTAGATTCAGGCGTAATCCAAGTTAAATTTACATGAAATATTCGATTAATTTCTGTCATATCTAGCATTCCCTTTATGTGCATTAGATAACGCAGAAAATAAAATGTTTCTCTCTATCTGTGTAGCTTAAAGAATCTTCCAATCCGCTTCTTGGCATCTAGCTGGTTACTTACCGATTGCTTGTTGATCTGCCAAAATTTGAAAGACGTCTGCTTTGAATTGTCTCAAATTTTAATATTCCGTCCACAATATCACAAAACATTGCAATTGGTTGAGCGGATTGAAGCAAATGAAATCATTGGGTTTAAGGTCGCTTGAATTAAAAGTAGAAATAGACATCAATAGAAGCATAAAATTGTCATAAGGAATGGAATCCTTCTTATGGATAATTTATTAATTAAAGGGTGTCCCACATTAAATTGCATAACGGTAAAAAAACGCTGTAGAAAATTACCAATTGGGTATTTTAACTTGAAAATTTGAGTAGAAATAGTCTAGAGTGTTTTTGTTGATGTATTTTTATCGCTGTAAGGGTATCTTCAACGGTGATCCAAATCGTGGATGGTTTTTTTTTTCAGTAAATGTTATAAATTTTGTTTTATACCGGACCTATTAAGAATCATTTTAAATCTGTTATATTTTTTTTATCTATTCTTGGAGCAATTTGGATCAAGAAAAATGCCGTTCCAAAACACTACACGCTGCTTGATAATACCAGTTAATGAGTAGAATTACAGCTTTTGAGCCGAAAAGTGGTCGTGTTTGGTGCGGATGATGCTGGTGCTGGACAGAAAGTGGTGTTGCTCGCCTCGGATGTCGATAAGTACTTCAAGTTGCTCCTGGTGCTAGCAAATTGCTTTTTGTTTCATTCCTACATAACAAATGGTCTTCTTAGTTTTTTACAGCCACTGCATTTTCCAGAAAACGCTGACTTATTCGTGAAAAGGAACTGTGATTGTTTGAATTTTACAACAATTTGGTGGTGAATTCTTATTCCGAATAGTATTTCGATTGTTCGGAAATAAAAACTAATGAAGTCTTCAAAGTGCACAAACGGTTTATTGATAGATTGGTCATGATTAGCACACGAGAATAGCTCATACCGATACATTTTAGAGAAACCTGTTGTATAGAAAATATCGGCAGGTTTACTGAGGATCTGGACAATCAGGCTTATCTTCTTGGGGAGAGAATACATTTTAATATGGCAGTTTTGATAAGCTTTCTGGAGGAAACCGATGATATCTTGGAGATAGATTCAACAATCTTTGGTTTTTCCAGGATCCGTTTTTAAATATTATATTATTCAATTGCATATTCAAAAGCTTTTAGATAATCCTAGCACTTTTCGGCAGTTACGTTAATTGATCAGAGCTTATTTAAACTTTTATTAACTGAACGAACTCTTTTAAAATTATTTTCTGAATTACCATGAACTTCGGAACTGTATTACTATGAACTTGACAGAAGTTGATTAAAGTCTCTGGATGTTGAATAAACTTTTTGGAAAATTCAAGATTATTATGAAGTTTGCCCGCTCTCTTTTGAGAAGAGAAGTGGCGGAACTTCAGAGTAAAATTTTCAACGTATCTGGAAACTTGTTTGAACTTCCAAAAAGTTTGCAGATCACTCATGGAATACCTTAGAAACAACTTTTTGGAAATAACCGGAACATTGAGAAACAGATTTAGCTTCCCAAAAGATATTTGAACTTCTAGTTCGAACATTTTTAATGAAGAAAAGTAGAATATCACAAATATTTTAATAATTTCCGAGAAATTAAAAAAAAACTCTGGGAAGTTGGTCGATTTGCATATGTTTTAGCAAGTTCGGGTACAATAATTGTTATACTTGTTTTCTGCGCACGTGGAATAACGATACGGATACAGAAGGAGATTTTTTCTCATCACCATGAGGCCCCAAGAGTGGAGAGTTATGTTTGCTAGAATGAAAGATATGAAGAGAAATTGTTGATATTTCCGTCCGTGTACGGTAGGTCAAGGCACGAACGAATCCGCCTACTTGACAGGCCAGAAGAACGTGGTTCGACTCCAAGCCTTTCACTCAATTTACAATACTTCTATTCAATTTTCAACCTGCCGTACACGGACGGAACTTCCAACACTTTCTCTTCATATCTTTCATTCTAGTGAACATAACTGTCCACTCTTAGGGCCTCATGGCGATGAACGAACATCTCCTTCTACATCAAGTTGGTGTAGTTGGTTTTTTATTCTCGTTTTGGTTCGTTACGAAAAATTATCGAGTAGTGAGAAGTTTAAGTTCTTCTCAAAACTTATCCACCCTGAATATCTAGGATGTTCCTTGAAGTATTGGAGAGTTTCTGGGAAGAGCTTCTGGGAAGATTCCTGAACTTCTAGGAAGCTCCCTTAACTTATGGAAACATCCTTGGAATGTTTCCTAAACTTCCGAGAATGCTCTATAAATCTTTAAAGGTTTCCTGAACTTCTGGGATGTTTTCTGAATTATGAATTTCTAGTGTCTTCCAGGCATGTTCTTGAAGACACCAGAAATTCATAATTCAGAGAACGTCCCAGAAGTTCAGGAAACCTCTAAAGATTTATAGAGCATTCCTCTCCGTTTTAACTCTTGTTTAACCGCTGTCAAATTACAAATAAGCTTTATCTCAGCACTCACCATTCAGCCATACGTAAGAACAAGTATTCCTCGTCATGTGCTAACGACGGCAAACCAATCCATGGCAAAAAATTTGTGAAAAATCTGTGATCTCTGAGAAAAAAAAACTTCTTATGTTGAATATTTGACAAAATGACAGGTATTGGTGGGTTTAACAACAAGAAATACAACATCGGTGTGGGGAAGGCAAAATTGGTCTATTTTAGCTGTTTTTATTCAAGTTTTGCTGATGCAAATCAAGCATAACGTTGTTCCAAAAACAGATCACCGCTGAAGATGCCCTAAGTTTTTTGAAAATTTGGAAAAACTGGCGTCACCCGGAAAACAATGTCGTGAATCGACTTTGCTCAAGCAGCTGGAAAATCCTCAACTCTCATCGATTAAACGATACTGCAAAACTCTGAGCATCGAGCGGAAGGAGAAATGCGGTCAGAAAGGATGTTCTCTCAGTGAGCAGGATAACAAGCGCGCCATGAAAGCGTTTAAGCGGAATCCCATTACTTCGGGCAGGGATGTGGCCAAAAGGTTGAATCTGTCCAAGTATTTCGTTCAGATAGTCAGGCAAAATACGGTGAGAAAGTAACGGGCCCGGAAACTGTATATCCAGATCCTTACGAAGCCTCATATTCTTGTCATGACTGATGAGACTTACGTCAAGGTGGATTTCCAGCAGCCGGGGTTATTGTTCTTCACCGCCAAGCATAAGTTTGATTTTCCGGAGGAAGTGAGGAAGCACAAACTTTTAAAGTTTGCCAAAAAAAACATGATTTTGGAAAGCGATCTGCTCATGTGGCAAACAGAGTTCGCCGTTTGTGACTTCCGGGACTGTAAACCGAGAGATCCACCTCAAGGAGTGCCTAAAAAGCATCTGCTTCCTCTTCCAAGTAACACGAGGACCCTACGATATTCTGGCCGTATCTAGCTACATGCCATTATTTGAATTTTGCCCTGGAGTGGTACAAAGTCACTTTCGTACCCTCACTACCCACGGGGTCAATTTGGTACCCAAAGACATGAACCTCCCCCTACCCCCACGCACCGAATCTAAAGTCCATCGAAAAATACTGGGCTATTATAAAGCAGGCACTACGGAAGCACCTCAAGGAGGTTAAATCTGAAGAAGACATAAAGGAAACGTGGGTTTCCGTACAGAAGAAGCTGCAGACAGATGTTGTACAGAACCAAATGAGTTTATTTAAGCGTAAGGGTGCGAGCGTACCGTTATGGTTTTGAAGTTGAATGAAATAAATCCACCAAAAGCTTATTGATTGGTTATTTTTTATTATCTGAAAATTTGAAAAGGATCGTTCAACTAGCTAATTTTGTATAAGGTTTTTTCCGTGATGCAATTTGATGTGGGACACCCTGTATTTACCCATCAAATTTACCTCCTAACCGAAAATATGAATTGCGGACTTGATCATCTGGATTCCAGTGATTTTAAAGTGTGTTCCGATCAAAATTTGGTCAATCAGTAATGTGTGTGAGTCGATCACAGTTTTTATTAACAAGTCAAATTCTTTTTCTTTCTCATTTCAGTTAATACCGAAAAAAGGAAAAATATTCAGCTAAGCTTCCTTTTTACCGAATGCGGATGGCCGGGTCTTTCGTTTAACACCTGCCATAAGATTTTGTACAGTCTCCTTGTTCACTTTATTCGCCACCGAACGCCAGTTTGCCTTGAACTGTTTCTCGCTCACAACAGTTCTTTGAGTCTTCTTAAGGATCCGCTTGACGATGGCCCAATATTGTTCGATTGGGTGAAGCTCTGGCGTGTTGGGGGAGTTCTTGTCATTGGACACCACGTTGTTGGCAACATACCACTCCATGGCCTTTTTTCGGCCAATATAAATGCCAAATCCGGCCAAAATAGAACGGAACAATTGTGTCGCTTCAGGAAGGCAGTAGACTCTTTGAAGGCACTCGCTCAGATAAATTTCCTGGTTGACGGTTCCGGTCGCAATGTTAACGTTGCTCTTCAAGTCACAGGTACAGATGGGATGGCCCACCACACCAGATATTTCTTCGTGAACTTTGACAGTTTAATGTGCTTGAAAATATCTGACACCTTTCCCCGTCCAGTTGCCGTATAAAATTCCTGTCCAGGAAGCTGTTTAAAGTCTGCCTTGACGTGTTTCATCGTCTTGTACCACGCAATCAAACTTCGTCAGCATCGTGGTGTACAACTTTCGCGATCGTCCTTCGACCGACGTGTTTTGTTATCTTCGCGATTTGGAGTCACCACTTTCTTGTAAGTCGACAGTCCAGCTCGTTAAATAGCACTCTCCACGGTTGAAAGCGCCACTCCCAGCTTATTTGCGACATCTCGGACGGAGAGGTTGGGATTCCGCTCGAAACAGCGGGTAATTCTTTTTGTCGTCGCTGTGGCCTCTGGCTTTCGATTTCCCCTCGACCCAGCTTTCCTGGCTGTCGACAAACGTTCACCGAACACTTTGAATACGTTGGTAACAGTTGATTTAGCCACATTCAACAATTTCGCCAACTTTTCGTGAGAGTAGTTTGGATTTTCACCATGCACGTGCAAAATTTTGATGCGTTGCTTCTTTTCATTTAACGACATTTTGATAACTGAAGTGGTAATCTCAAAATCGAAATAGAGGCATGATGCTACACGCACACATCTTCAAAATGAAGGGTGTGCAAATTTTTCCAATGCACGATTAAAGAAAATGCGTCAAGTTCAAGTCCACCGAATTTTGTTCGAAACACCTCTTATTATCTTCAACCTGGCTTTAAATGACTTCATCTTGCTGTTTGGGAATTACCATCAATCGTGTTTGCAGTGCAAAGTATTGGGTAACGGATTTCTTGGAGGCAATCCTCAATCTGTTCTTTTAAACTTCGACTTTAATCAACCAGCTCTGGACGAAGTGGTTGACCTCCTAGATTCAATTACGTTTGACGATTGGCACGCGTTAAATAAATGTTATTCTGATGAGAAATGACTGAGATATTGGCGTTCAAAAGCTGACAACTCAACGACGCTCTAATTTTTCTAACTCGCAAGTAACCTTGTATAGAAATAAATACGCAGTCTACGGCAAGCGTGGCAGCTCACGAAAACTCAACCGTTAACTGGCGTCGCTTGCTGCGATCGATATTATGCATCCTGTTTGCTCTCACGTTTAATCGTGAGCGTGCATAATGCTTTGTTCATACTACAGCGTTGTAACATTATGTTACAAGCCTGTAGTCTGAACAAGGCATAAGAAGCATGTACACTCTGAAAAAGTTTCACTTAGATTTCACTGTAGTGAGTAGATAGATAGAAAGGAGATTTTATCCTGGTAGTATACGTCACGTAAACATTACTTTTTCCATTAGTGGAATCCCGATCTGTCGACTCAAAATCATAGTGATGCTTCCTTGGTTATTTTCACTTAAATTGAACATAAATTCTAGGACTCTGTTTTTAACTAGCCAATTAATTTGTTTTGCTATTATGAAAATTTGAGTTACCTTCGAGATATGGTAAAGCTTAGCAAAAATAAATTATTTGAAGATATGATTAAATTAAAAAAATCCTTTTTGAAGTCGTATTTACTGTCAAAGCGTTCAAATTCAGAGATACATGTTTTAATCATTGTTTTTATTTGCAATGGTGTGACATACCTTCACTGGAAAAGGACTGATTTGATTGATTCAATAGCCTTTGGGTCAATGAAACGACTAAGTTGCCTGAATTAAATCTTCTGTAGACTTTACTTATACTTAAAAAAACAATCATTGTAAAATTTCTTTACATTCATTTTCAAGGTTCAGTGTGTAGTTCTTTGTGTACTTTGCAATGATTGTAACTTTTCCAATGTATCTTTTAAATTATTAGGGTTGTATTTAAGGTGAAAACACAGAGGAAGCGTGAATAAAATTTGTTGTGATGATCTTGTTCTCTTGCAGTAAGTAGGTATTCACTCATCATTAAGATAAGGACGCCATTATGGGACCATTTACACCTATATTCTGTCCTTAAATTTTAACTGCCTTTAATGGAAATAGTTAGTGATACGAAATTGCTGTAAATTAACATTAAGATCCACGATTTCTAATTGTTACCTGCTTACGACCATGTATCGGTGTATTCTATATTATAACGATTGAGTTGTTCAAATTAGGTTTCGCTCTGCCCACGAAATTAGCTTCATTCAAATAGGAGTAGCGCCTGGCACGCACCTCACAATCATACACTAAATCACAAAGCTTATGACAGGCTCAAACCAAGTCAGCCGAAATAACACACCATTTTTTTTATCAAATCATCGGCAACAATTTGCCAACAGTAAATTTCTTCTTCAAGAACTGCTAGCCGGTGCAACGATTCATGTTTCAACTCCCCCTCAGTCTCGCCTGTTCTCAGAAGAAGAAGCACACCTCATACTCATATATCAATTTGCTTCCTTCAACTAATATAAATTATTTAAATTATGTGTCGCCGTTGGCATCCAACAAACTTTCCACGATCCCGTGTAGAAACAAACAGCCACAAAACGTAGCAAAGCTGGCAGAACCACTTCGGAGCACGACTAATATAAAAACTTGAACAAATTCATCCATCGGGAGAGCTAACCCTTCTTAGGAAATTCAAATTGTGGTTTGATTCAGGGTCACAGGACACGTAATAAACACAGATAATAGGATGCATTGCATTTTCTGCGATATCTTATACACATGAAGGGAATGCTAGATTAAGCAGAAAATAATGGGATATTTCAAATAAACTTAAACTGGATAACGCCTGAATCTAGCTTGTTGTATGAAATAACGTTAGCATTAAAAAAATGGACTTTTTTTTCGGATAGTGATAAAAAAAGCTAAGACAGATAATTGCTTTTGATAAATTTCCCACAGAATGTAATTATTTAAGCTTATTTGCAAAAAAAAATCTACGCACAGTGATTTCAAGGCGGAAAAAAGTCGAATAATCGACTTTCTCATTTTACAATATATATATTTTTATAATTTTGTATACTATTTAAAGTTTCTTTTCTCAAAATTTTATGAAGATTGGATGAGAATTGTGCTCTCTACAATGGGACCTACGTGGTCTTGTTTGCTTGCTCCCATATAAAATGTATGGACAATCGGGAAAAAACTTCAACTAAGAATTCAAATGTGAGCACACAAGCGCACATACACCACAATAGGCTTATTTTTAAGATTTTTTTGCCAGCCTTCTGAAAATCTGGGTTTCATCTTGCGCAAACGTGCACAATCATGGTTCCAGGAGGCCAGTGTATGTGTGTAACGAAATTTCTAACTCAGTTTCTCAAGCAACTGGTCTCATACGTCCTTTTGGAAATTTATTGGAGTTGATTCACTGTTTCCGGAAATACCCCCGGTGAAGTGGCCAATTTTGGACTAAGATCAAAACCCATTATGTGACACCTCAAATTAAATGAAAATTCAGAATTAAGTCCAATGGCAATGATATCAAAACTTCAGAACCACATTGGCCACATCCGGGTTGATGTTTCGGTGACTCCCGGGAATATGGCCAGATTCGAATTGGGGTCAAGATTCCAGGACCAAAATGACCAAATCCAGGTTCGTATTCCTAGTACTACCAGGGAAGTGTATAAGGGTCAGACCTCACGATAGTCGGATCAATTGAGGTTTGTATTTTGAAATAAATGTACATGTAATGTGAGAACGATTTCACTTCTTCCTTTCTTCAAGCTTATTGCTTTCTCAATTTAGTGTTCAAAATGCACTTCCACAGTTATTAATTGAGAGTTTTAGTTGCCTGTTGCCATTTTTGCAATAATATGATTGCGTGGCAAATTCAATCATACCCTATGCCCAGGGAGTCGATAAATATTCCTTAACGAAAAATTCCTAGACCAGGCAGGGAATCAAACTCAGCTACCTCCAGCATGGTGTTGCTTTGTAGCCGCCCTTTGCTTTACTGACTGAGTTACAGGAAAACGAATTCACTGTTGTAATCCATTTGTAATTTTGCTGCATGGTCCTCCGGATTATTCGAAACATCCGAATATCTGAACAGATGTGCATCACTTTTGTTTTAGAAAGACGCAACACTTGGGTACCACATCGATATTCAGCCGCTTCATCTCCTCCAAAGTTCGCTTCGAGTAGTGGGCCGACGCCAGATCCGGCCCAAACACCGCGTCTTCGCCCTTATGGTAGTTCTTGATGAACAACGCAACTTCCGGCAGGCATTTCGTACCATAAATTTCCACGTTCACGTCCAGTCCGGAGTGAAAGAAGAGCGGCTTTGAAATCCCCTTCTCGCTGATTGTCAGCCACAGTTCTTGGGGAACTTGGTGTGTGAAATGGACTTCACTTCGGAGCTCACTTTCTTCGCGGGGGAAGTAAAATACGAAGTGCCCTGCCAGTCGTTGCCATCCAGCGTAAGATAGGTCTCGTCGTCCATCACCACCGCCACGTCGCGATTCGCCGGGAAAATCGAGTTGACTATCTTTTTCAGCCACTGCCGCTGCGTCATTACCTGCAGCTCCGAAACCAGTGGATGCGACTCCCTGGCATGTACTTTCATGTTTGCCAGGTACTTTTTCACTGTTCGATCGGTTGAACCGACCTCCCAGCCAAGCGCACGCAGCGATTTGGCCACTTTTCGCTCGGTCTTCCTCATCAGTATCCTTGGGAGCTTCAGGGTCGTCGGCCGTCTGGAACCGGGTTTCCTTCGATGCTCTGATTGATGTCTAATAGTGCAAAGATGTTGGTGATGCCAGAACGGGCGAATTTGGCGTCCAAAAACAGCCGCACGATGTCTGTTTTCGACGCGGTGGGGTGCCGTTCTTTGAACGCGCACACTTCTGAAAGGAGTTGCTTCGCTGTTTTTGCCATCACGGTTAGAAATCGACTGATAGAGCTGTCAAAGTTTGTCTGCTGACTCATCGGTTACTATGATTGATGCTGCAATGATAGTCTCGTCAGTACGGATGAAGGTAAACCCATGGAAAATCGGCAATTTTTGTCAATTTTTTTTTAAAATGCAAACGTTATATGGGGCAGTGTGAGAAAATGTCGTATCTGTTGAGTTAAATATTTTGAAAGCAGATATGTTGAGCAAGATTTTAGAGCGTCGCAAACATATACTCCAGGTTGCCATACAAATTGCAAACTAGCTATACGCAATCAGTTTCAAACGAAATGAGTTCATATGGTACTCGGAAAGACAGTCAGATTTTCAAACGATCGCAATAGCTTCCATTATAGGAAGGGTAAAAACGAACAGCTCCAAACTCCGGAGCTTTCAGCTTCGTTGGCAAGAAGAGAGGGTGTGAGAATCGGAAGATTTATTTGAGCTTCTTCACGCGGCCCAGCTGATATCCTTCCCGCGCATGCATGTGAGCATCGGAGGTGGTATAAAGGTGAACTTCTAACTCGTTCTCGCTTCGTTGCTGTGAGCTGTTGCCGGCTGCTGTCGCTGCTGCAGCGGGTGGAAAAGCCACAATAAATTACCATATATTGAGGAAAACAGTAATCAAATAAGTTGAGCAGAAAACACAAAACAACACTTGGCTGAATGTCCCCGGGTTCGTTCGGCTATGGAGCGAACCGACGAAGGGGAAGCCCATCAAATTTGATTTAATGCATTTACGTACTCCCTTCGAACAGCTCAGACGCACATCGGAACAGCATATATACACATACGTACGCCCTGGAGCATATTAAAGTGGATTTACACACCATCGCCATCATCATCATCACGGTCGTCATTCATTTCCAGTAGGTTGGGGCAAGGGCGCGGAGGGGTCCAAGCGAGCGCGTGGGTTTCGGGAACTCTGAACATGAGCAGGAGAATCCAACTGAACTGAAACCAAACATTCAACAAGGCACTTTCTCGAGCACATCACACATGAACATAATCGCAAACACTTCATCTCTGCCAAACAATAAAATAATCATAATAAAGCCCGAGATGGTTCTACGAGTCTTCGAGCGGAGAGTGGGGAGTTGAAGGTTAAGTCTTGATGGAAAAACCACAGCATCCAAAAGCCACAGAACTGTGAGACAACCGACAAACAATTCCCCCACTTCGGGGCTCTCGCCAGCAGAAGTACCCGTGCCTCGGAAAGGAAGTGAATGAAGTGAGCATTAGATTCAAATAACATTCCGTTCGAATTTAATTTTAGCGAATGCGTGTGTGAGAACGGAGCAAGATTTATGCTTGAACGCAACGCAGGGAATGAGCGTCAATTTAATTTCATCCTGCTGCAGCCAGCGGCAGTGGCAGTGGCAGCAGCAGAAGTTAGTGAAAAGTAGAAGAAAACAGTCTTGAGACGATTGGCGATACAATCGTATAGAGTTGCTTGGAATTTGCTAATATGAATAATTTGAGATTGAAGTTAAAATATGAAATCTGGACCTGAGTTGCTGGTGCGGGGTCTTTGATGAAAGACTGGTGAAGTTAACCAAAGTGCTTCTGATTTTATTGTAGATGATCAAAATAAAAATTTAACGCTTCTTACTCTATTTGAAAATAAAAGTGCGGAGATTGGACTCAATGAAATAAATCATGTACGAAATCAGAAAAATTGCCACCTTGATTTATTGTTCACTAATTTGACCGATGATTTCTGCGTTATTGAGGCACCAGCTCCTCTTTGGAAAAATGAAGCATTTCATACTGCTATTGAATATTCCATTCCACTTTGGTCATGACAACGCCACAACGTTTAACGGAGTCACACGAGTAGAGGACGTTGAAAATTAAACATCAAAAACTCATGTTGCTGGATCAAACGCTTTTAAATTGTATAATTTGGTTGAAGCAATTTGTTTAGTTCCATATATTACAGAATTGAAAACACTCCGTCGAAACGCATAGGGATTTAATGGAAATTGATAGCTTTCACTTAGATTGCTTAATCAGTCTTGATTAGTGACCTAGTTAATCAAAAATTAATAACCTTATGGTAATCCTAATTAGAGTAGTTCCACTTTTAACAAAACTGAGTCGTTACATACTTAGTTTTGAGTAACTACAAATGAGCGTGTGTGACAAAAGAAGACACACGGTCTCTGGAATCAACTCAAATTTAAATTATAATTCACCCAAAACCACAAACAAATGCGTGCAGCTAAAACACTCTTGAATATGTTGGAAATTCAGTACAATTTTTCTTCTTCTCACATTAATGTTATACTTTCAGATTGATTTTTTATCGATTTATCCCGGAAAAATGTGAAATATTTTAGAAGAATTTTGAGTGGAAAACAATTTAAGTTTTGTTCATTTTGGTGGTCGTGCATATCCGATAATTCATTGTTGTTTTTGATGATGTTTAAACTTTTAACGTCCTTGAAACAGGGATGAAAAAAATCCTATCCATCATGTGTGATTGCAAGAGAAACGATAGATATTGTTACACTGGCCTTCCATTGTGCAGAAGGTTACAGAGTGTCTCATATTGAAAAGTATAAATAATTGCACGATGGCTTAATCATAGGGAATTACCACGATGATTTTACAGAAGCGGAGTTCCCTTTAGAATTGAAGTTGTAGTTTACTTGAGTGAGTTTGCATTTTCAAGAAATTTGCGGAAGAAGCCATTGTTTACGTTTGCGAAATTGGCCCTTATGAAAATTCTATGTCGATATATAGGTTTTCGCACGGCAATATGATATTAAAGATAACCAAAAATTACTTTCAAAATATTATGCTTCGAATAACAACTCCTAGAACAATATCAAGAACATTCTTCTATTCGGCATGAATGCATGAAGATATTTCTAAATTAGAAGAACCATATATTTATAGAAATCCTTGTAGGAAACTCTGTCGAACATTTTGGAGCAATCGATTGAGGAACTTCAAAAAACACTACTCCAGCGGAATACTTGAAGAAATGTTTAGAGATTTATATATAAGAATCCTTGCAAACATTCTAGACAAAACTTATAAATAATTCTACATAACCCCTTGCAGAATATTTAACGTGAAGAATTGAATACACGAGATTATGAAACTCGTGAAAACAAGATTTCTCAAATTTCTTCTATAAATTAGGGTTTTTTCCAAGATTTTTTTCAGCAATTACCTTATTGTTTTTAGTTCTTTCAGGTGTCTTCCAGGGATTCCTTTACAATCACAAAATTTTATAAGTTCAGGGATTCCACCATAAATGTCATCACAAGAAAGTTTAACAGAACAGCCAATGAACTGCCAGAAGAAACTGTTTAAAGAATCGCTGGAGGAATGGCTACAAACTCCTGAAGAATGCCTATAGAAACGCTCAGAAAGAATTTCTTATGCAATGGCTGAGAGAACTTTTCATAGAGTCTTTGGGAAAATTTTCTTTAAAAATTATAAAGAAATCATTTGGCGGTACACACACAAACTGACTTTCAGACTGTCATCTGTTTTCAGGCTATCATTTAAATTATTTTCCTTCGCTTCATGGGCCTAAAACTGAAAGCAGAATTTGTAAATAGTTGGGTCCTAAAATGTATTCATTTTTAAATTATAAACAACGCTTACACTGAAAATATCATTCTATTAAGCTTTGGAACTCAATTCGTTCAAAATTGTTTGCTTAGAGTAATTGTTTTCTATTCCTTATTCTAGTTCATTACTACGTGTTCCGCGCCTTAACCCGGGAAATTTTTAACATTTGGTCCGTGAAAATCGGGAAAAACCCGGGACTTTGAAAATAAAAATTGAGTGGTCACCCTGTTAGTAACGTCTGAGCAGGTAATCTTAATGGTGCTGTCACTTTTCCTTGCGGAATAATATTCCTTTGGATTATTCCGCAAGAGAAACTGACGTTTCACCCATAATGAAGCAGTTATCAAAATTACTTCAAGTCGTTACTTGTCAGCTGCATACTAGGCTTAAAGCTAGAGTAAGGGTAAACATCGTAATATCCAAAACTGCAATTGATCATAACTTTCTGGCTATTTTTAATCGGAATCGTCTTTATTGTTTCAAATATTGGACATGAGCAAACTGTTTATTTAAAGATTAAAAAGCAAAATATGAAAGCTTTCGTTTAGAAAAATATGGCGACCGCGTTGCTTCAGTGACTATCAATTTATTTAAAATTTGGGTTAATAATAACGTCCTATATCGGGTGATCATAACTTCAATTTCAGTAAAAATTACTGTTTATTGCCGTTCATTTAACTGGGTATTGGGTACTAGGTATTGTAAAAATACCTATTTTTAGACCAAATAAATACCTAGTTTTAGGTATTTAAATTTAAGCGTTTAGGCTGCTATTTTATTCGTGGTTTGCTTTTGCTTTCGGAGTGTTTTTATTATTACGGTTTTTAAATTATTCAATATTTGGCTAGTAGTCTAAGAGTGTGTCAATGCTCCAGTGTGTCGAGTGTGTCAATGCTCCAAATTCTCTGTGGAGAGGGTGAAAAATATCCACTATTTAACATTAAGAAAAGGCAACAATATATCGTCAGAATTATATTCATCAAGTACGAATATGTGCTCCACAGCTTTGAAAATAACAGTCGATGTACGAAATACGTTCAATTGATAATTTGTTCTAGGTTTCATTTGAATTGACAGAACCAGTGAACCAAAATTATCGGGGTACATTGACTTTACTCTGGAGCTGTCAAGTTGTTACCGGGTTGGTAAACGAACACCATCATCGATCAGCCAATTTTGGGCAATCATTCAAAACAGTATGCTATTATGGACTATTGCACGGAAAAAGCTAACCTCACCTTTGACCATGAGAGTATAAGAAATAGCAATACCCGTCGTGTTCCCCTGTCAAATCTGAGGTGTGACGTCACTGTGATTTGAATCATTAAAACTAAAGCTTGGATTATGGACGAATCCAGGTTGAAAAAATAAGAAAACGTCTGACAGCTCCCATGTTAAAGAAGAGGACGAACATTTAATAATGCTTCTAAAAAATTCAAATGAAATTCTTATTGAAAGCGGTTTGATGGAAGAAAAGTTCAAAAGTGCAAAATAAGTGCAAAATAGGGGCATTATTTTTGTTTTATTTTTATTATACTGAAAATACATTTATTGAGTAATTTTGGAAATCGGGGACACTGATCTTGCTTCTGAATGATTTTATTTCTAGAAAGTTTTTTCAAATTGGCCTATTTGGTTGGTGAGTTTTCATCATCGCCTTTCTCTTTTGATAACCACGCCTATTCAAACATATTTTGTTTCAAATAGGCCACAAAAATTGTTAACAAAATCTGTTTAACTTTAAGATATTGAAATTACAAACAAACATGTTTTAGTAGCTGTGAAATTGACGAAAAAGAAAGTCTATGAAGGAAATCGATCAAAGCAGATAAGCATATTTGAAAAAAGATCGTAGATTTTCAGGTTACACGCTCGTCTGTAATTACTCAAAACTGAGTAGAAAACGACTTAGGTTCGTTAAAAGTGGATCTACCCTAATTAGAGTAATCTAGTGTTTTTCATAGGGCGAATCTAAATTGGGCTTGCTCTCTTCCATTCATAAACCAATCACCTTTACGTTTTCATTCACTATTTGTAGATGCTAGCCAGCACTGTTGTATTCGATCTGTACTAAAGAATGCCTCGTAAGTTGTATAATGGCGCTGAATGAATGAAAGCGACGGAGGATCTCTCAATTGTAGATAAGCCAATGAAAAAAAACTTAGAAGTTTGCTCCTTTTTGATTAACTAGGTCACCTGCCAAAATTACTCTTATTAATTACTCAGTCACGTTTGTTTGTATTTTAACAAAACAGAGTAGAAAACGACTCAGTTTTGTTAAAACTGGAACTACCCTAATTTGAGTAGCTATGGATCTACTCAATTCTGATTAACTAGGTAACTTGTCAAAATTTGAGTACATTATTGACATTATTCAGTATCTAATTTTATTTTTTATTTTATTTTAATGGAATTGTTGATTGATTCCCTCAACTTTCCAGTCGGAACGGAAGCGTCGAATTACTTTAATTTTGAAATTTTATGGATTGATTGTCATTCCCCAACAAACATCAGTGTCAAATAACCGATTGTTCAAACAAATTTGGAGAAATTATTCAGCTTTCTAAAAGAAAAATTTGTTTGAACAAACTGTTATTCAGCATTAATGTTTGTTGGGTCATGGATTGAATTCGGCACTTCGTCGTCAAAATGATTGTTGATTACAACATACAGCCATCCCATCTTTAAAACTTTTGATCGACTGAACCACGTTTTTCAACTTTGACAGCTTCATTGTAATTACTCTATTTTTAAAAGAACAGCGCTTTTACAAGTAGCATTTTCTCAGTTTCCTTATATCAAGTTACTCAGTTTTTACATTTAGCATGGAAATACGAAACTGAGTGAAAGTTAATCTATTGAGAGTAGATCCGAATGAACGTGTACGGAAATGTTGTGTGGCTGGTTTATACGCTCATTTGGATATACCCAAAATTGAGTAACTTGTACCTCTTTTCATAAAATAGTCTAAAACGTCAAACCATGGGTAAGGCGGTGTATGAAATTCTTAATCGGTTCTTCATAAATCTGGTTCAATTATCTAATAAGCTGTTAGACTATAGTAAATACCCGTCGGCGTCAGTCGCCATTTTTCCAAGTGAAGAGTGAACTTAAATAAATTCAAATTTAAAAATGCTCATTCAGCTAATGTAGCAGATTGTAGGGGCAGTGGATACGGTAACGTACCGCAAATTGAGAGAAATTATAATATTTGTTTTATTTTCTATTTAATATAAAAAAAAAATCCTTTCTTGAAATTCGATTTGTTAGATCAGCGGGAGCTACTCAATCACTACTCAATTAATTTTATTTTACCCAATTTGCATAAAAACTACATTTAATAGTAATGGGTAAAATTAACTAGTAATCAAATAAATTCTAGGTTTACTCAAATTTGCGTTCAAACCCGGTAACCGAATTTTGTCATTTTTCATGATTTTGGTTTACCTTTACTCAATTTTGGGTAAATAAGGATGAGCGTGTATAAGGTACGAACAAGGTGCAGCTGTTCATTGAGTTTGACGCTGAGATTGACAATTTACACATATCATATTAACAGTGTACTAGTTGGATTTTTGCTCACCAGGCAGCACTATTCGTGTCTCCTGTGAATCACAAGAGCCGTGTATCTTTTTGCATTATGTTTGATGGAAGAACAAAACGAGTAAAATTTGTAGAAATCTATCATCGGTTGTGAATGTTACATCGAGAGTACCACAGGCATTCCATTTGGGTCCTTTACTATCTATTTTGTTGGTAATGATGTTGAATATATTTTACGCCATTTCAATGTTTTATTATATGCAGCCATTATGTTTTAACGTAGGACTACGTTTTTCTTTTCTATACCGGGCGCCGTTTTAAAATTTTGAAAAATGAGAGCGTTACGCAAAAGTGAAAGGTTTTTGAACGCTTATAACTCTCGTTCGACTGAACAGAATGACTTTATTCATGCATCATTTTATCAAGAAGACTCACAAATTTTTTGCATCAAAATTTGAATGAAGTTCAATTAGTATAAGTAGTTCTATTTTTCATTTGAAAATGACCTTCTTTTGCTCCCATACAAATTTGCATATCAACAGGTTGAGAAATGTGTTTCCCCTAGCAAGGTCATAGGAAACGAGTAACAAATGTCTTCTTCTTCTTCTTCTTCAAAATAACTTTTCCCCGTCCCACACAAATTTCTGAACGCACAAAGCTATTGGTCGAAAATGACATCATATTTGCGCTACGCTCTGATTGGTTCATACTGCCACAGTAACCTTGCCAGCAATTTTGGAACACGTGGGAATGACCGAACACCAATAATCAGTTCTCGCTGTGCATCCGTATGAGCCAGACGTGTACGCAAAGTGCGCTGGTAGAGAACGCCGCCCATGAAAAGCAGAAGACCAGAATCATCACACGTCAACTGCCGCTGGCCATCCGCAACAACGAGGAGCCGAACGAAGAAAGAAAGCCGAAGTGGAATCGAAAACATTTCACCCGTCAACTAAATCCGTCCTTATCAGGACGAACAAATCAGTTTACCAACTAAAGAGTTGGGTTGAATTTTTCTATTGTGCTGTTGTTAATTCAATTACCGCATCACGGCTGAATATGGCAATCTATTAAACGTCGCGTCCCCGATTATACCACAAAGAACGTTGAACAACAAACGAACGAAAGTCTAGAAGGAATAATTCGAGCCAAACTGCAGCACATCAGTGACCATGTGGTGGAGTTCGCCATTGTTTCTGAGTTATGCGTACAGGATTAGTTGCTGTTGGTGGGAAGCAAATTAGGCATATTTCTGTTGAGAAAATCATCCGTCTAGCGTGCACTAATTCAAACTAATTATTGTGGCGCAATAACGAAGTTCGTCCCCTTTGGTGCAATTTGTATCATATTGCCTTCGTTGGTACCACCTTCTTTTGTGCAATAGCATCCGACGCCATGACATACCAGCTCTTAGCTGAAATTTTGTCTCAGTCTTACAACATTCGTGGAGCTGTGCAGTGGCTGTTCGCACGCAGTTAGCGGCAGCAAGCACCTTGGATAGTGCACTGGCGAGCAGTCATTGCCCACACTCCCGCTTCTTTCTACTCAATTTTGAGCACAATTGTATGTACAATCTAGTACAATCTCTTTTTCCCTCAAGGATGTGTTACTCAATTTTCGTTAAACAGTGGATCAACTCAATTTTTGATTAGATCAGCTTCTTACGAAAATTCAGTAACATTTCCGTGAGAGAAAAAGAGATAAGCATACAATTGTACTCCAAAAATTGAGTAAAGTGAAGCAGGAGTGCATAGAAGGCGTTGGCACAGTTGGCTGTTGGTGCCGATGCTCCTGTTAACCTCGCTACGAGAGACGCCAGTGACGAGACAAACAACCCTAGGGGAATCGCAAACTATTTCTCCCTCGTCAATTTAATCCGTCCTTTTCAGGACGACCAAATCAGTTTAATCACTAAAGAGTTTGTTTGGTTGAATTTTTCTTTTGTCGGTTTGTAGTTCAATTACGCCGCGTCCCGGAGTATATCACAAAGACCGTTGAACAACGATCGAACGAAATTTTAGAAGGGATAATTCGAGCCGAATTGCGACACGTCATAGACCGACTAGACTATGTGGTTGAGTTCGTTTTAGTTCCTAGTTCTGCATACCGGATTAGTTGCTGGCAGTGGCTAACAAATTAGGAACATTTATGTTAAGAAAATCATCCGTCTAGCGTGCACTAATTAAAACTAATTATTGTGGCCTAATAACTGAAGTTCGTCCCCTTTGATGCACTTAGTATCACATTGACTTCGTTGAATGAAAATTTGATTCAGTCTTACGGTAGTCGTAGTTCTGTGCAGAGCAAAATGTGTTGTAGCAACGCAGTAGGCGTGCGACCATACTGGAGGGTGCACTGGTGAGCATTCGTTATCCAGAGAAGTTGGTGCAGTTGGCTGTTTGGGCCGATGCCCCCGTCAACATCGCTGCGAGAAAAAAAGGCTACTGAAGCCTATGAGTTGATGGAAAAATGCCGCTTGTGACAACAACGGGACAATAATCAGCCCACGTCACCTGCAGATGGCATCCCGCACCGACGAGGAGCTGAACCAAGAATACCAAGAAGAAACCCCAAGTTCAACCGTGAACAATGTTTCTCCCCCGTCAACTATATCCGTCCTTTTCAGTACGACCAAATCAGTTTGCTTATTAAAAAGTTTGTTTGGTTGAATATATCTCTTGTGCTGTTTGAAATTTCAATCATTCGATAGGAATCAAATTATTTTGGGAATGTAATGTGGTTCAACCATCGTAGAATATACAACTAGGGCCGTATCATTATTAAAACCAAACGGTCCTTTTTAGGGCCACCAAATGCTATCTAAAGAGTTAACAATAGAATTATCTTACATATTTATTTCCCAATGCTGGTCTATCGTTCAATTAGTACTATTTCGGCCTAGACATTCATCGGAAATAATAGACTATGAATTTCCAAACAGGCCACAACCATCTACAACGCAATAAGGATAATGATTACCAGGTGGTCGATCATATCAACAGAATATGCTCTCAGGTGCATTCTCGCTTCACCATCTCGGAAGGCAAACAGTTCCAGCTGCAATTCTCGGAAGAAGAAAACGTACACGGAAGAAACAAAGTCCCCAAAATTAAGTTCATTTCACCCAACTCTGCGGGAAGCCAAATTTGAGTATATGCCATAGTACTCAAATTTGAGTAACTGTATACAAAGTTTATGGAGGATAAATTTAACCGAATGCAACAAAACTCGTAAAAACCAAAGAAGAGAACTTTTCCGCACGGTTAGTTAGTAAATGTTGTACAACTTTTAAAATAAAGTGCCTTAGAACATAAATTTACTTGATAATTTTATTCATTTTGTTGTTTCTTAATTTTTAACAATAACGGCTAGTTTAATACCGTAACATATTTATTGTTTTTCGGTTTTTGAATCTAATATACTTCAAATAATAAAAGTATGCAAATGATATCCATTTTTACTCAAAAATTTGTTGTGAATGAAGTACTCACCCATTGAATAATGTTTACCTAATGTGCAGAATCAAATTTACCCATCTCTCCAGTTCAACAACAGTACTCAACTTTAAGTTTAAAAATACTCTATTCTAGGTACTTTGTTTCTTCCGTGTATAGCACCTTATCTACCGGGTGTTGAAGCATTTTAACCCGATACTGTCGTTTCCTCCAAAACAATAAGCATTATGAACAGCTTCATAATTGAAATTTCCGAGCGGATTGAAAGCGTATCTGCCCGACTGACTTAAATCAATTGGCGGATGGCCCTGACGTCTCTGGAAATTCAAACTGCCCCTCGATCAAGCTGCCGGGAGAGCCAGCTAAACACGAGGTTTAGGAGCGAACCGAAGCCATGATCAATTAAACCAGCTTCATGACGAAATGAGGTGGTGTTAGTAGCTGTTTGCTCGAACCCAAAATGGCCCTTTTTGGGCCATCAAAACAACTGGAAAAGAAAGTTGACATGTGTTTTGGAAAGCTGGAGGCTGGGTTTCGGGATAATCGATTGTGAAAAACATCTTTCCTGTGCCGAAGCCGTAATGTTTTCAACATTTGCACTTTTGGTAGTGTTGTACACACATAAGCCTAGCAGAAACCGTGATGTAATTGGAGGTGAATGAAACCAGCTTCTTGAGTAAAAGTTTCCCAAATGAACAAAACTCATTCGCACTGCAAGGTATATTACCTGATATAGAGTATCTTGTTATCATATGTCATACATATTATTTCCAGTGAAAGCAAGATGTATGAATGTAGATACCAAGACAGGCTATATCAATAAAGGTTGTAGTGCGAACGTTTAGTGTATAGGAATTCGATTTGGAAGGAAACCAATTTCGGCCACTCTTTAAACAATCAAGCGATCTAGATTGCACATTGCTTCGTAGTCCTACGTCAACTTTGCGTACAACACCATTGGGCTGTCCCTTCTAGTTTTTGAAATGAAAATACGTCAAAATCTGACATTGAAGCCTTCGAAGAAGAAGTTGATAATTTCCATATTTGGTGTACAAAAAGCTTGCTGGAGATTAACGTTAAAAATTCATCTCAGCCTCATTCACTAAAAAACGCAATGTAAGGCAAGACACCATCACTACAGGTCAACAAACTGTTGATAAAACTACATTCAAAACTGTCTTGATCACCATCTATGCATCTTTAGAGCAAAAATGTGCACAAAGTGGCCTACTCTATAGACGGTTGTGAAAACAAGTTGATAAAACCTTTATAAAACCATAGAAATGTTGAAAATGTTCTAGTGAAAGATGTTATGACCACTAAAGAACCTTCATAAAACCTATTGGCTGCCATCAAAACCAGCATAGGGCAAGCAAATGGCCACAACTGTCAAACTTCACGGTGATATCGGGGTTGGTTTTTGTTCTTCTGCTATGATTCTCTGCTCTTCTGATTCATTTAGCAGTAAATAATATCTAAGAAAAAAGTTCTAGTGCTGCGGTAAATTTTGTTTGATAGCAAAATAGCTAAGAAAAATTAAGTTTTATAACGCGTACCTTGCTCCAAATCATATGCACATTTAATTTTATGGTGATTATTGGCATGATAAGAGCTGAAAGTTAAGGCGCTTCGGAAACTATGCTAGTTTACACCAATAAACTGATCATGAATTTCCTGAAAATTGATGGAATTCAATCAGGTTATCCAAAAGAATTGGTCTCCGATCTACAGTTCATTTGCATTACATATAATATTTTGTGTATTTATTTGCCAAATTCCAATGACTTTTCATATTTCAATATGGCGATTGAAAGAAATCACAGTGTATTTAAAAAGCCAACTTATCTTCGCAATGGCTACTATAAAACTAATTGGCCATGTAATGACCTCCTTCAATGCCAATCTGCCGTTTAATGCATTTGCTTGAGGCAAAATGGTTTCAAAATGCTTATTAACTGACCATGATAAGATTGTATGAATGAGCCCTAAAACGGTATTTCAAAATAGCATTTTACGAGTTCATGAAGTCAAAATAATACCTTTGGAATTTTAGAAGATAAGGTTTGAAAATCGTTGTAAAGAAGCCGTGTAGGTTCTCATAAACCTTACTAAAATATAAAACCCATTGGCACCTCTTGGTACCATAATAAAACCAAATTCATTTCCAGTAGTGTTCACAAAACTTTAATAAAACTAAATAAAGCTGGATGGTTTTGGCAATGTTACTTGGGAAATTACGCCCATTCGTGAATACTGCAGCGTGGTTTGAGCTCCATATAAAGATACCTAAGCAACATAAAACTGACCAATTTGGTTGTAATAACTTGATTTTGACTTGATTGAGTTGCGTTCAAGTGACTTCAACTTAGAAGCAACAAGTGTGCTGCTAGGGTACACATAAAGACCGTATTGAGTCAGTGCAGAAACAGTTTTTATAGTATGCTTTGCGTAAGTTAGGATGGAGTTCTTTTCGGCTACCTTCTTATGAATCTCGATGTATGTTAATTTAAAAAGATGGTCTTGATAAACGACGTAAGTTTGCAATCCTATCATATATAACCTATGTTATTGGGTAAAGCATAAATGACGCAGAAATTTTAGAGAAGCTAAACTTTTACGCTCCCACCCGTTGCTTAAGAAGCAGGAATTCATTCTACTTTAACTTAACCCAGTGCGAGCTTTACTACGCTTGCAACCCTAGCAGCATACTTGTTGCAATTCGGTTCAATTAACTTCAATGTGACTTGATTAGGTTGCAATCATGTTGTTGGAACTAATTATGACGTTTTGGTGTTCCTTGGGAACTTTATGAATGAAAATTCAAAGAAGGTGGTGCTTTTATGGTTTCATTTTAGGAATAAGTTTTGTTTAAATATTTTCGTTTATGTCTGTATATTCTGCAAAATAAAACTTAGTTCTCGAGTTATGCAGAAATTTGTGTTTCATTTGTATGGGAGCCCCCTCCCTTCACAGGCTGAGGAGGATTCTCGTACCATCATAAGAACCTTCTCCGGCCAATAATCCTCTGCATACAAATTTTCATAATAGTGGGGATAATTCTTGTGATTGGTTTAAATTCGTGTTTCATTTGAACGAGAGACCGTCCTTTCAGAAGGAGAAAGGATCTCCAAACACCGTAGAAAAATTGTATGCCTTCAAAAACCCCCAAATGCCAAATTTGGTTCTATTTGCTTGATAAGTTCTCGAGTTATACAGACATTTGTGTTTCATTTGCATGGAAGCTTCCCCCTTCCAGACTAAGGTCTGTATCCGCAATAATCCGGACACCTCAAAACATGAATAAAACATAAATTTCGCATTATATTTCCGTCGTACTTGTTTATTTCAGATTCATTGGATGTTAAAACAATTCGTGAAGACAAAACATAGTTATTCGGTAATTGCATAAAGTTTTCGAACTTTGCGCTTAACTCCGTCCATTAGGGTTTGTTCAGAATCTTCAGAAATCGTAGGAGCCGTCTTTGTCCAAATTTGCTGGAAGTGTTTGATGTCTTTGATTTCTTGCTTCTTTCCAGAAAGCTTCCGCTTCATAAGAGTCCAATATCTCTCGATTGGTCGTAGCTCTGGGCAATTTGGCGGGTTTGAGGTTTGTGGTACATTGTTCACTTGATTTGCTTGGTGTCACTCCATCATAGTTTTAGCATAGTGGCATGATGCCAAATCGGACCAGAACAAAAGTGTTTCTTTGTGACTTTTGGTAAAGGGTAGCAATCGCTTCTGCAGACACTCTTTCTGATAGATCTCCTTGTTGATTGTGCCTGTAGTGACGGAGGATTTACTCTTTTTGCCACACGTGCAAATTGCTTGCCCCGCAAGGTATTTTTTGGGAAATTTCGATGCGTTCTTCATTCTGAAATGCTCAGCTGTAGCATTTCTGGCCATAGCAAAATAAAAAGCCTGCCCTAGAAGCTGCTTGAAATCCTCCAGGACATAAGTTTTATCGTCCATAAAAACGCATGAAAACTTCGTCAAATATTCGCAGTACAAACGTCGAGCCCGTGATTTTGCTGCCAGGTTCTGTTTGTTGTTGCGATTTGGAACTGTTTTTACTTTAAAAACTTCACTCCCAAACGTTGTTTTTATTTTTGGACAAAACCAGTCGACATCCCTATTTTACGAGCCACCGTTCGAATGGAGAGATTTGGGATTTACGTTAATATCCTTTTCATCAGCGCGTCCAATGTTTTTGTCACTTCTCGGTTTCCTCTCCACCGTCAAACGTTCCGAAAATGATTTGAGCACATCGTGAACAGTGGATTTAGGCAAATCCAGTGTTTTTGCAAGGTCCCGTATTGACAAGTCAGGATTTGCCGTACGCCTGCACAAAATTCGCTCGCGCACTTGTTTTTCTTTCGTCGCCATCTTGAATACTAAACATGAAATGTAAACATCAATCATAGTCTTGTTCATCATAGACTCTCAGCTATATTTATACCTACCAGAGAGATAAGGGGTCTCGAACAGCCATAGACAAATTTTTTGCCTCCAGAAAACACTACATGCCAAATTTGATTCCATTTGCTTGATTAGTCCTTGAGTTATGCAGAAACTTCTGCTTCATTTGTATGAACCTCCCTTTTCAGAAAGAGGAAGGGTTGTAAACCACTAAAGAAACATTTTTTGCTTTTAAAGACTCGCACATACGAAATTTGGTTTCCTATGCGTGATTATTTCTCGAGTTATGCAGAAATTTGTTTTTCATTTGTATGGCACACCCCCCTCCCCCCTTCCAGAGAAGGGAGGGGTCTCTTACTACCATAAGAACCTTTCTCGGACCCGAAAACCCCTGTATACATATTTTCATAACAGTAGGAATAATTCTCATGTTTGGTTTATAGAACATCTTTATTCACCTGAACGCCCATAAACTTGAGTCCTGTTTGCTCCGACGCCCCTACAGGAAACACGGCACAACTGCCATCACTTTGACAAAAGTTCCCGTAACAATCGTTATCTTCCATTGCATTCCCGAAAAAAGGCAACGAGCATCAACAGAGGGGGCATGGTCCCTGCATACCTCGCAAGAATTTGATTATACTTTTCGGTGCCGAACTCTAGCAAAGCAAAGCCTTAGAACCAAGTCCCTTGAACTTACTTCTTTCATGTAGTTTTTCCGCACTAGTTTCCCGGTTTTTTTTATTTTTCAAAAGAAGTCTGATTGTGCGAAAGGCTTTCCCCGCAGGCTCGGGGATGCAAAACTAGTTCGCCCGCCCAGCTTCATTCACTTCCCTCATGAAGCGACCGAAGAAAAGTCACTTTATCATTTCGCCTTGCTGCGCTACTTTATTTTTAAGATTCAAATTTATGAACTGCACTTCAGTAACTCGCTCGCAAGTGAAAGGCGCTCTCGTCCTCTGGCGAAGGCTGGCGCTGAGGAGAGCTGGAAAGCTTCTATTTACAACTTCCTTTGGCACACATTCCGAGGAAATCCATTCTTTGTCGTCACGTTCCGCTAAAAGGCTCCTCCGCTTTATGCATGCTCGGAGGACACGGAGGAAAGTTGAGACTTCACACAAAAAAAAGAGCCTTCAAGTAGGAACGTAAGAAAAGAGTTAAGATCCCGAGAAGCCTTCCTCGGCTAAATCATCCGTTCTTGGAACGAGAAAGGGAAAACTAGAGCACCGTTGCGGCGCGTGGCGGTTTTCGCTTCCCAAAAGTCGGTTTTTTTTTCTACTTCGAGATAACCCTACCACTTCCTTTGCATTCAGCAGGAAAGTTAGCTGCAAGGCGTGGAAGCAAATATTTTTCAATAAACTTTCCGAAAGTTAAATGGTTATTTATTGCATGTAAATTTAGCAGCTCGGCGGATGTCGTTGTTGCCTTGCTGCCACTACATTTAGTGGTTGTTGCTATTGTTGTTGTTCTAGGAAACCAACATGAGCGCAGCTGAGAACGAAAATGGGTTGAAATTGGCTACAATCAGCCGGAGGTTTGTAAGACACTGGGAGGGTACAAATATGAATTCAATAAGAAAATAGTTTAGCAGTGGGGCGGTACGGGGAAGTGACTTTCCTCATAAAAGATAGTCCTAGTAACTAATGGGGTGGAGTGCAGTTAGAATTATGAGATAGATTGAGTATGCAGCCAATTCTGCTTAGTTCTTGGGATGTTGAACATGAAGTGAAGTAACTTAACTTTTAAGAAAACAGATGAAAATGCATTTATAACTGGAACTTTATTGAAGAAGAATATGTTTAATGAAGAAGAAAATAAGTGAGCATCAAATTAATTTTCTGATTAATCTTCCAAAGACATTCAAAAAAGTTACGAAAAATGCATTCAGGTCATATTGAACTGGCTCTGGTCTAACAATTTATCAATCATTTTATAGCTAAATTTAAATTTTTATAATCTCAATATTTTGTTTGATGTATAAATTTCATGGCTATGGCTGACAATCTTGAATGGACTGAGTTGTCCGTTTCTATTCGGTGCCGGCTGGTCATCTGTCGACCATTTATTTATGAGTGTGCCGTTTACGAAAATCGTCGCCAAATTGAGCTAAAGGGTGTCCCACATCAAATTGCACCACGAAAAAATAGCTGTAGAAAATTACCCATTGGGTATTTTTTCTTTAAAATTTGGGTAAAAGTAGTTTAGAGTGTTTTTTGTTGTTGTATTTTTATCGCTGTCAGTTTTTCGAATATTGAAAAAATTGTGTCACCCGAAAAGCAACGCCGCAACATGCATTGCGGTCTGAATGAATGTTCTAATAGTGATCAGGATCACAAGCGCGTCGTGAAAGCGTTTAAGCGGAATCCCAATGCTTTGGTCAGTGATGTCTCAGCATGGACTAACGTCAAGGCGGATTTCTAGCAGTTTCCGGGGCAACTGTTTTTCACCACCCAGCACAAGTTTAATGTTCTGTAGGAAGTAAGGAAGCAGAAACTTTCAAAGTCCGCAAAAAATACATGATTTGGCGAGCGATCTGCTCTTGTGGCAAACGGAGTGTGCCTTTCGTGATTACCGGGACTGTAAACAGAAGCGTCTGCTTCCTCTGTTGAAGCAGCACGGTCCTATGATCTTCTGGCCGGATCTAGCTTCGTGCCATTAATCAAATGTTATTCTGGAGTGGTACGAAGCCAATGGGGTCACTTTCGTACCCAAAGACATGCACCTCCACCCCTCAACTCACCGGTGCTAAAGCCCATCGAAAAATACTGGGCTATGATGAAGAAGGCACAAAGGAGCCATCCCAAGGAGGTCAAACTTGAGGAAGACGTGGAGAAAAAGTGGGTTTCCGTTCAGAAGAAGCTGCAGCCAGATGTTGTTTACAACTAATGAGTGGAGTTAAGTGTAAGGTGCGAGCTTATGCTAAGGGTATTAAAGTTGAATGAAATAATAAGCCAAAAGCTTAGTAATTAGTATTTATTTTATTGAGTGAATGTTTGGATCGATCAACTAGGAAGTTTTCGACAGTGTTTTTTTTCGCGATGCAATTTGATGTGGGACACCCTTTTATTTGCTTGCTTAACTAATTAATACCTTTGTTTATAAAATAAAATATTGTTAGCTCAAGTCATAAAACTTATGCATCGACAATAATTTTCAGCATGAAATAATTTAAATTTGGATGGAAAATGATAGAGAAAGCGTTAAATCATTTCAGCTCAGTATGACTCGAATGCATTCTTCGAAGTTTTTTTTTGTGAAACCTGCTAGATACGCATGAAAAAACACAATCTATCTTTAAATAAAGGTCTACTTGAAACTTTAAAATTCATGAAATTGCAGACCTACACGCTGACAGCAGGCTCCACAAAAAAAGTTTTATCAAAATTTAATATAAGATTCTCTGTGATAAGATGTCGCATTTAGAATGTGCGTTTCGGGTCATATTAATTCGAATGCAGCGGGAGTTTTTTGGTAGTAAACAAAGGTCATTCGATCTATTAATGTACATAATTTGTTGATTTTCTAAAAAATCAAAACTGAAATCATCAGAACACATAATTTCCTTTTTACTATTCGTACTGGAAAAAAAAGCAAGAGAGTGCAAAATAGAATAAAAACTACTCATTGGGTTGTTCGGAATGATGACGTAATATTCCGCAACGATATGTAAACCATTAAGATTGTACAATGTAATATTTTCTTATCGTTTTTATACAAGCTATTTGATGTGTTCGGATTAAATTTGTGCTCAATCACATAGACATGTTTAAAAAAAGTAGGACTTTTTTATCTAGTTGTGCTTGGTTGTCCAAACTGTTCTAGTGTTCAGAACTTAAGAAATACAGTTGGAACAGTAGCTATATCTGCTTTACAATGTTATGTCATATATTCAAACATGTTCAATGAATTCTATGGAAAACCAACAAATATTATGAGTCAATCTTGGGATACTCATGCCAAACCAACTATCTTTAATTTGTATAGCCTAATACAATTGTAGACCTTATGTTTTTAATGACCTGTAGATGACTAACAAAATTATCCTATGATGTCTGTGGACGTTTCAGAACATTCATTATATAGGTTTGAATAGTTATCGTAGTTTTGTATAACCTAAGAAGCTACGGTTACTACTGTTTATCTCAAGTTCTGAACTTAAGCTGTTTGTAAAAACTTGAACATCCCAAGATAATCTGATAATGACTGGTGACCCTCCAGTTCACTGAATGTTTTTGCATATCGTCATCTTTCATAGAATGTAAAACCAATGTCAATATAAGCATAAAGGTAGTTGAAATTAAATGGAAAATACTAATTTTTCTTCTCATTTCTAGTAACAGATATTCCACTAAACCGCTCACACATTCTAGGATTCAATAATAATTTGCTCTTCCGCATTCTTTATCGCCAGTTTCTCTTTCTCTTTCTTTCTCTCTCTCTCTCTCTCTCTCTCTCTCTCTCTCTCTCTCTGTCTGTCTCTCTCTGTTTCACTTTCCCGCATTTCCACTCTCATGTTATAATGATTTATATTCGATAAAATTGAAATTTAATTAATGGAAAGAAAGCCACATCAACATTACGACTCAATGAAAATTTGTTCTTGCACTGTTTTTACATCCACACATAAGGAAACGAAAACATGTTTTCCAAAGCTAAAAAGCGGTAGTATCGAGAATGGATGGCCCTTTTGTTTATGCACGGTAGAGACATCTACAATTTTTAGATGGGTACGTGAAACTAAAGTTTAAACTCATCTGTCAAGATGCTCGGGGGTTGGTCTACACCAATGACGTCTATATAAGGTCTGGGGCAACGCACTGCTTGTGTTGCCACAGGAGCATCGAGTGAACTGGCAACCCGGTCGACAGAACATCACGCGGTGAGCGGCCAGTCTATGTGTAACGATCTCTATCTGAGAGACGTCAGTCAACAAGAACAGCGACGTCAAAAATGAAAAGGACAGTTCACAACAAAGAAATTACATGCGAGTGAAACTTTATTAGTGGTAAAAGTTAAATTTAAAGTTATTATTCTACTTACATCTATAGTCTTACATACTAGTTAAAATCTAAATATTGGCTACGACTAGTAAAGGACGAAACTTAACCTAAGCTGTTGGATGCCTGGATTGAAAGGCTAAAACGCACAATAGGGCCACTGATTTATTTGAAGCATACACAATTTTCAATAAATTCGCTGTTCAATTATCAGTGCTGCGCCTTTCATTGTTTGGTGATCCAACATTCTTCAAATAAATCATCGCGCAAATGTCGATTCCATTACGAGATCCAGAGATACAGCATGGTAATTGTGCTGCTTGTAATAATCCGGATGCCGATGTTAACTACGTGCAGTGCGATGGATGTGATTTGTGGTGGCACTTTTCGTGTGCAAATGTGACGGAATCCGTCAGCGACCGAATGTGGATATGCTCTAAATGTATCGAAACACCACAGCCGAATCCACCCGCACCAGGAAGTATCTCGTCGAATTGTACGAACTCTAGTATGCAGCGTAATCTCGCCCTACTGAAACAACGTCAGGAGCTCGAGCGGCAACGGATGGAACATGAACTTCAAACGAAATTTTTGGATGAGCAGTTGAGACTGATGGACAATGCGATTATACCCCGGAGCCGGGCAAGCAATCGCGAACATTGAGTAGCCGATTGGATCGATAATAATCCGAATCAAGAAGATGGCGCAATGGGTGGTCAACCAATTCCACCAGCAGCTGCTCAGTCCGTGGACGTAAATAGTCGCGACGTAGTAGAAGCGGTGCGCGATGTGGAAGAGCAGCTAGAACGATGCCAGCTACAGTCTGTTCCGACCCGCCAGCAACTGGAAGAGCTACGACGTCAGTTGCAGCAGTGTAAAAGGCAGCTCGGTTTGGATCCAAGCTATTGGAATATCAGTCCGACGGCCGTGCAACATTGGTACACCTTTCCGAGTTCATCCGGCGATAAACGTCTAGATAGTCCGCAGCCAAGAAACGCAGCAGCAACGTCAGCAGGAACAACGTCAGCAGGAACAACGTCAGCAGGAACAACGTCAGCAAGAACAGCATCAGCAACAACAACAGCAGCAGCAACGTCAGCAGGAACAACATCAGCAACAACAAGAACAGCAACAGCTAGGATGGAATCCTCATCATAACGGTCCATCGCAGCGACAGCTAGCATCACGTCAATCATTGGCTCGTGATCTCCCATCGTTTTCGGGTGATCCCGCAGATTGGCCCATTTTCATCTCGAACTACGAGTACACGACAGCGTCGTGTGGATACACGGATGGAGAGAACATGCTACGACTTCAACGATGCCTCAAAGGACAGGCCCTGGAGACGGTGCGCAGTCGATTAGTATTGCCTGCTGCGGTACCGCAAGTCATCGAGGCACTTCGTAGGCGGTATGGACGTCCGGAGCTGTTAATTAACGCGTTGCTGGAAAAGGTGCGGAAGATTCCTGCCGTAAAGCCGGATAGGTTAGAAGGACTGATCGAATATGGCATGGCAGTGCAAGCTCTCTGTGATCACATAGAAGCTGCTAACGAACATGCGCACTTGTCAAATCCAATGCTTCTTCAGGAACTTGTCGGGAAGTTACCGTCTGACCAAAAGCTAATGTGGGCCGGGTACAAGAGGGGTCTCCGCGTAGTGAATCTGAAGACCTTTAGTAGCTACATGGAAAACATCGTCAGTGACGCATCCAGTGTAGTGCTTTTCGAACCGGAGTCTGGTAAGCGCAGGGACAAACCCAAGCCGAGAGCGTATATTAATTCACACACCGAGAATACCGTCACTTCTGACCGGTCAAGCAAGCCAATCGAATGCTTTTTTTTGTAGTAAGATGGGTCATCGGTTGCGAGAGTGTTCGGGGTTCAAGAATTTGAAAATAGACGATCGTTGGCGAAAAGTTAGAGCTTTGTCACTATGTCAGATTTGCCTATTCAGCCTGCAAATTCTGATGCGCCCAGCCGACAAGCACTCACAACGAATTCTGTGGCGTGTTGATCCGGCTCTTGACCCGGGTATCTTCTTGGTTGATGTCACGACGTTTGGATCGACATGCTCACCAGCTTCAGCACAATTTGTGAAGAATAAGAACGCCCAGGAACACAGCGATAAATTCCCCAGAGCGGCAGCAGGTATACTACAGAGTACGTACGTAGACGACTACCTCGACAGCTTCGGGACGGAAGAGGAAGCTTGCCGTATTTCTGAAGAAGTCCGACAGATTTTCCGAAACGGTGGGTTCGAATTACGAAACTGGATTTCCAACAATGAGAGTGTACTGCAGTACCTAGGAGAAATGCAAGTTGCTGCCAGTAAATGCTTGATAACAACGAGCACCAATACGGAACGAGTGCTCGGGATGTTGTGGGACCCACTAACGGACGAACTATCGTTCAGCACTCGAATGAGCGATGAAGTTCAATCTCTTTTGGAAAGTAGCAGAATTCCGACGAAGAGGCAAGTGTTACGCTGTGTCATGACCCTGTTCGACCCACTGGGGTTATTGGCTACCTTCTTGATTCACGGAAAGATTCTGGTTCAGGACTTGTGGCGCGCTGGAACCGGATGGGATGAAGAAGTCGGTGACAAGCAATATGCGGACTGGTGTAGGTGGATCCGGATGATTTCGTACATAACGAATATTCGAATTCCTCGTTGCTATTTCCCGGAAGCGGCAGAACGTACGTACGAAGATACCGAACTTCATGTCTTCGTTGATGCCAGTTTGCTTGCGTATTCCTGTGCTCTGTATCTGCGTTCAAGTGGTTCTGGAGACACGCCTCAGTGTACACTGATCGCTGCGAAGGCAAAGGTAGCCCCTTTAAAACCGATGACTATTCCGAAGCTGGAACTACAAGGTTGCCTCCTTGGAACAAGAATGGCTAAGTTCGTGCAAGCTAATCACTCAATTCCTGTCAGAAGACGAATCCTATGGACAGATAGCTCGGTCGTGCTTTCGTGGATCCGTGCAGACCCGAGAAACTACCGACCATTTGTGGCCAACCGAGTCGGAGAAATCCTCGAAACAACTACTGCTGACGAGTGGGAATGGGTGCCGTCGGAGGCTAATCCGGCGGATGAAGCAACAAAGTGGGGTAGTGGTCCTTACTTCAGCAAGGATAGCAAATGGTTTAACGGACCAGAGTTCTTGCGCTTCCCGGAGGAGGAATGGCCAAGCTCTATGAATCCAGTAACGGACACGTCTGAAGAAGCTCGATCATCAGTGCTTTTTCACGCTACATGGGAACCAGTGATCGAATACGACCGGTTCTCCAGATGGGAAAAACTGCAGCGTAGCATGGCTTATGCGCTACGTTTTATCTTCAACGCGAGAAAGAAGGAAGGGCGACGCGACGGCCGATTAACTCAACAGGAGCTGTATACTGCCGAAATAGAAGTCCTGAAACAAGTTCAAATGGAAGTTTTTGCGGATGAGGTGACAACGTTGAAGAACAACCAAGCGCTACCGAAAGACAAGCAGCAAGCAGTTGAAAAATCGAGTGCCATATACCAACTAATGCCGACGATGGATGATCAGGGATTGATGCGACAGAACAGCCGGATTGCAGCAGCGAAACATCTCCATCGCAGCGTACGTTTTCCAATCATCCTGCCAAGGAAGCACTGGTGTGTCGATCTTCTTGTCGCAAGATATCATCGCCTGTACCGCCATGCAAACTCCGAAACCGTGGTAAACGAAGTCCGTCAACTGTTCGCCATACCAAAACTCCGCTTAGTGGTGAAAGGGATTGGACGAGAATGTCAATACTGCAAGATTCGGAAGGCACTTCCGACTGTTCCACCGATGGCACCATTACCAGCAACACGGCTAGCCATGTACGTCCGTCCATTTAGTTATGTTGGAGTGGACTACTTTGGTCCAATACTGGTCAAGCAGGGCCGCGCGCTTGTTAAAAGATGGATTGCGCTTTTCACCTGCCTGACAGTGCGCGCTGTTCATCTTGAAGTGGCGTATAGTCTATCAGCAGCGTCGTGTATTTCGTGCATCAGAAGATTCGTCTGTCGTCATGGATCGCCTGTGGAGTTTTTCAGCGACAACGCAACAAATTTTCATGGAGCCGAACGAGAACTTCGTGAACAGATCAACGAAGGAGTATTCGCGACGTTCACTAGTGCCAACACGAAGTGGACTTTCATTCCACCAAGCGCTCCGCACATGGGTGGCGCATGGGAGCGGTTGGTCCGTTCAGTAAAGGCTGCGATGGGGGACGCATATACCAACGATGAAGAGCTGCAAACCGTTATTGTCGAGGCAGAGGGCATTGTAAATACTAGACCACTCACGTACTTACCACTTGATTCTGCGGAATCAGACGCGCTGACCCCGAACCACTTTCTGTTGGGGAGTTCTAATGGAATCAGGCAGCCCAGCGTGAGTATCGAGTCTCAACAAGGGACCTCCAGGGAGTCTTGGGAACATATTCAGCGGCAACTCAACCGATTCTGGCAACGATGGCTGAAGGAGTACCTTCCGGTGATCCGAAAACAGTCCAAATGGTTCGAGGAGTCCTGACCAGTGAAAAACGGCGATTTGGTGTTGATAGTGGACGAGGGCAAACGTAACGGTTGGATACGTGGGACCGTGATTGAGACGATCAGAGCACCAGATGGTCACGTGCGTCAAGCTATGATTCAGACTACGGGAGGAGTTCTTCGCCGACCTGTATCGAAATTGGCGGTACTCGATGTCAGCAGTTATCGTGCGGTCATTGATGCCTGTGGACCGCACCCGGGGGAGGATGTTGCCACAGGAGCATCGAGTGAACTGGCAACCCGGTCGACAGAACATCACGCGGTGAGCGGCCAGTCTATGTGTAACGATCTCTATCTGAGAGACGTCAGTCAACAAGAACAGCGACGTCAAAAATGAAAAGGACAGTTCACAACAAAGAAATTACATGCGGGTGAAACTTTATTAGTGGTAAAAGTTAAATTTAAAGTTATTATTCTACTTACATCTATAGTCTTACATACTAGTTAAAATCTAAATATTGGCTACGACTAGTAAAGGACGAAACTTAACCTAAGCTGTTGGATGCCTGGATTGAAAGGCTAAAACGCACAATAGGGCCACTGATTTATTTGAAGCATACACAATTTTCAATAAATTCGCTGTTCAATTATCAGTGCTGCGCCTTTCATTGTTTGGTGATCCAACAGCTTGCTTGTATTGGAAGCAATAATAATGTAAACATTGCTGAGCCGACGAGTGATGACGTAACACTGTTGAACTTTCTATTGGCGGGCATAGGTACACATAAAAAAATCGGTTCAAACGTTTATTATGACTGCTGAATTGTGGAAATAATCATGATACAAATGCCATTTATTGAGCAGAAGCATTTCCTCCCGATAACATGGATCATTTATAGTGAATTTAACTGAGGTAATTGAATTTTTGCCACGCAAACTTTCAAACGCTGAGACTTGACAATCGAGTAGCGATAAAGAGCCATTTTTCCATCATTGAGAGACTGGAATCGGTTGAAAAATTAAGTTTTATAGCGCATACAATAAACAATCACGGAGCGAACGAATCAAAATAAATAGTATGACGTAACACTTTGCGAGCTTTTGTGTAGCGTGCGCAAGGAGTATAGTGGTATTAGCGTCATGAGCGAATTTTGCTCATTTCACTAATATTGTTGTGGCTTCTGCGCCAGACCTTATATAGACGTCATTGGGTCTACACAATGAAAACCACCATCCCATTTTATGAGTTGTCTCAACAGCAGCCTTAATGTTTGTTTAAATCGGCACTAATATCGATTTTTTTTACAACACGTCGCTTGAATTTAGCGTACTGTTTACCAAACTGAGCCCTATCCATTTATCATATATTATATTCTAGTGATTCCTCGTGAGAGTGCAGAAGATTTCTCCGCTGCCAATAAAGCGAGTATCACGTCATTATATTCCCTACCTTTTCCTTATTTGACCTGGATTCAGGAGAGGCCAGTGCTGGTATTCCCGTAGTTTGGAATCTCCAATTTTTACACATTGAGGATGTTTGTTCGTCCCAAGCATCATCCTCTTGTTTTTCTGTGCAATTAATTCTGATCCGTTCTGACCAGGGATGCCAGATATTTTTTTCAAATGTCTGTGATAAAAATATGAAATGTCTGGGAATGTCTATAAAAGTCTGTAAACTTTTTTTTAGGAAATTAGACTTCTTTCAACAAAAAGACGTTATAAGAGAACGAGTTATGCCATTATCGCCATTTTTGTGATTATATAAACATGTCTGCATCTATTTCTTGGATTGTATGCAACCTTACACTTTTGTTTCGTATTTTGAAGTGACACAGAAGTTTGAGTCATTTGCATAGATGACACAATTTTCTGTAGTTTTTTTTTCTCCCTATTCCGCTCTTTCCAGTTTTGTATTTTAAAATCAAAATTAAATTTTCATTTGATAAATTCAACAGACATTTTTTTGATTCAACAATAAGCATTGAAGTTGTACACCATATTTAAATATGGTGTCATCATCACTCATGATCATCAATATCATTATGGTCATATGAATGATTTTTGTATAGACTGCTTCTCTTTTTGTATAGACTGCTGACGGTTAGTCAGTGGTTATCTTTTTAATTTCAGGGAAACTCTCTCCTGATCTTCTGCAAGGCTCTTTACTTTATTCTGGTAAGTTTCCTCCTAAACATCAGGCAAAATTCTTCATAAACTTTTTGGCAGTCATTCCTTATTTTCTTCGATATTCACATATAAGAAGCCATCCTTACCTTCCAGAAACTTTTGGTAATTTTTTTCCTGAACATAGTTACTTTCTAAACTTCTGATAAGTCCTATCCTGAACTACGAGGAGAGTTTCTGCAAAACTTTGAGAAAGTACTCTCCAAAATTTCTTGGAAAATCTTAAGTTGATAGAAGTTTGTTCCTGAACTTCTGAGAAGTTCTTTTCTGAACTGCTGAAATAATCTCTTCTGAACTTCAGGGGAGTATTGTCCTGAACTTCGGGGCAGTTTGTTCCTGAATGTCTGAGAAATTCCTGCTAGAATAACTAGAAAAATCCTCCTATACTTCTGGAAAGGTTCTCCCTGATTTTATCAAAAGAATCTACCATAACTTTGAGAACTTCGAGAAGTTCTCATTCTAAAATGCTGGAATGTTTAATTCGGAACTTTAGGGAAACTCTCTGGGTAGTTTCAACTAAACTTTTAGTCTCGTTGCAACTTCTGAGAAGTCCTTTTGTGAACTTATGTTTTTTTTTTTGAAAAATTCCTTCTTCCTAAAATTCGGGCAATTTTTCTCCTGAGCTTATTCTTTCCAAACTTCCGATTGGTCTCATCCGTAGGAAATTTTATTCCAACATTATTAGGAAAATCCCCTTAAATTTGTTCTTGAAGTTTCTTCCTGGACTTCTGAAAAGTCCTCTTCTGAACTTTTGGGAAGTTTTCTCCAGAACTTTGGGGAAGTTTGTTAGGGAACTATTGTGAAATTCGTGCTCAAATTAGAAGCAAGTACCCCCAATGCTCCTGGAAAGTTTCATTCTTTTCTCTCTAAAGAATTTTGAGAAATCCTTATTCTGTAATGCAAAAAGTTCTCCTCTGAGCTTTGAAAAAGCTGCCAAGAACTTCTAGGAAGTTCCAACTAACATTTCGAGAAGTTTCTTCTGGAACTTCTGGGATGTTATTTCCTGAACTTGAGAGAAGTCCTTTCCTCAACTTCTATAACGCACCGTCCTGAGGTTTTTTTTCCTGATTTTTTGAGAAATTATAGGTAGTGCCCTTCCTAAGAAGTTCAATCTTGAATTTCTGGAAAGAACTCCTAAACCTCGGAAAAATTCCAAACTTCAGAGAAATCCTATCCCCTACACTTCTTCCTGAAGCTCTGATAAGTCCTCTCCTGATTCTTGGGGAAGTTCTGTCTTGAAATTCTTGTAAGTGTGATCTTGAACTTTGGTAATGAATTTGTGAAGGTTCTTCTTGCATGACCTGCTTGCTCCCAATACTTCTGAGAACTTTCTACCTGACCATAGGAGACATTTTTTTTCGAGGAAGTCTCTAAGTTTCTCAAATATGATTGGTATTGTTGTGCACCTTGCTTTTCGTTGTGACTTAATAGCAAAGGACCAATATTACCAACGCTTTGACATTAATTTTTCGCATGGTATGAACACGCGTGGGATTGAACACTACCATAAGTAGGGACTCCATGTTATCCTCAGAAAGGGCCTATACAATACTTATCTCCGGGACCATTGTGTCTCCAAGTGGCCCACCGCTCTCGTTTCTTCAAGGATTTCTACTTTAAATGATACCTGCGGTATTTAAAATTATTTCAACAAAACTTCTTACCGTATCTTCTATACTGTTCAGATCCTCGTACGTTTTAAATCCGAACTTCATAGAATACCTTTATTTGAAATTTAAAAAAAATATTTTAAATGTCTGTAGAAGTCTGCAACATAAATAAAATGTCTGCTAAATGTCTGCATCGTTAAAAAAGTCTGCATTAAAAATAAAAAGTATGTAAATTTACAGACATGTCTGTGAATATGGCATCTCTGGTTCTGACGTATTTCACATACACACTCAGATTATTTTACAGAAATCTGTAAGGTTTTACCGAATTCTCAACAACTGAACGTTCGGTAAGCCGATTTTACGGATTTCGGTAAAATTTCGTTAAATCGGATTACCGAACGTTCAGCTGC
>JASCZW010009894.1:0-39722 GCA_034211315.2 Aedes japonicus
TTACGGCAAACTGGCATTGTGGAGATCACCAAATGACAAAATAGTCTTAAGGTAGCCATTTTGAAGATAAATTGTCTTTGGCAAAACTGTGATTTATTTCATTCGCCATATTGAAATATAAGAAATCATTGAAAATGACTTATCAAGGCTACGACGAATGGAACCCAGTTCTGTGTGAGGATATCGAATAGATTATCGGTTTCATTAGAATTCCACAAGGGGCTTTATCAAGGTGACGGAATCCCTTGACTGCTGTTCAAAATAGCTCTTGAAAGTGTTATGAGGCGAGTTCTCCTCAGATCTAGTCAATTTATCTGCTTTGCCAATGTCGTGGACATTGTCGGCAGAAAATTTGAGGCAAAGCATCACATTAGAGTAAAGCGCATAGCAGTGAAGATTGCGTTGAAAAATTCGTTCAAAACGAAGTACATGCTGGCATGCAGAACCGACCACAAAAAGGCTCCGCTAGGTAGCAGTGGAACAATCGACGGAGATAAGTTCAAGTTAGTCGACAAATTTGGCTCACTTGGTATTTATCAGTGGAAGTCGTGTCTACTAAAGGCTCCACGAGCAACTACGTTGAAACGGACTTAGCACCCGTACGAAGTGTATCCAGCACAAAACCCTAATAACGCTGATTGTTCTCTACGGGCATGAGACGTGGACAATGCTTGACTTGCGAGCACTCGAAGTTTTTAAGCGACGGGTGTTAACGGGAGTCTAGAAACACTAGACGAGCTATGAGCTCGCGCAACTTGCGCACTCAGTTTTCTTAAAATTATCAAATCTGAAGCCTACGCTGGGCAGGACATAAAGCGAGAATGCCGGATGGGCACAATACGAAAAAGGCACAACAAGCATAAACCGATAACGTAGGAGGGATGTCTGTATCAGGAAATGTTATTTATGACGTTATGCCAAGAAAATAAAATGTTTAATTTGTTTTCCTCATCTTATCTGATTTTATTATGACAAATTTTGAATATTTACACCTGTACCTTGAGCTCAATGCCTTTTAAAGAAGCAAAAAATAAGAATTATTATGTTTTGTGTCGAATCCATGTAATCAAACTTTGCACCATAATAATATGATCAATCAAATACTCCTAAGTCTCTTCTTAAACCTTATAGAAATATTTGGTTTGAAGCCATTTTACCCGAATGCTCAATGTTTCAGAACTAACATGGGGTTTTATTTTAATATCGTACAGGTTCAAAGCGCAAGGTGTTGGATTTTATGAAACTTTCTCCAGCTTATGAATATACGAACGATTTTTTTAATCAGGGTTGCCAGTTATTCCAGAATACCCCAGTTCGACTTTTATTGTCAGCTTTTTCAAAAAAATGTCATGATTAAAAATATAGTTTTTCCGGATTAAGCGTGCAGTTTTCCTCCACCTCAAACATGTTCTGTAGAAAAGAGTGTTTTAAATAAAATGTTTCTAGTACTTCTGCACTTATGTACCTTGAATATGTTGAGCAAATTTCTTATTATGCGTGAAAAAACATATTCTAATATGTTCCTTTAATGACTTATGCATCTTTAAATTCAGTGATGTCCAAGAAAATCGAACAATTGATATTGCGATTTATTAAAAAAAAAACTGGAGACCCTGATATAAGAAAAAAATAGTTCATATTTCCATATACTCTAAGCGTGGATAAAATCTAAGAACCTCTAAGCCAAAAAAAATCTAAAAATCTTAAATCTAAGAACCTCTTAGCCATCTAAGACGATCTGCTAACACGATATCATGAATTTTGTAAGCCATATCCTCCATAGTCACCTTAATCGTATGGACGCTCTTCATCAAAACGGATGTTCGGCCACGCTTGAATTCATTAAACCAATATCGGTAGGTATTTATCGACGGTGCATGGTCCTAAAAAACGGCACTCAACTTTACATTGATTTTCTCACACGTCTTTCCGTCCAAAAAAAAAGAAAGCGAATCACTGATCGACAAAAAAGTGGGCTTTGCTGCTTTCAACAGCTATCAAAACAAAACTACTCGAAATCTGTTTGTAATTTTGACTGCTATTGTTCAAAAGATGGCGGTACATGATGCCATACGAATTTGGTGTCAGTGGTGCCATCGGGCGCTAAATACGGGTACTAATCCGTGTTTCCAAGCAAGTTCCAAGCCTACTCCGTACAGCTGGCAAGTTGATGAGTACACAGCGATACGGAGGCCAGGCGGTAACACAATTTCCAGTAAGCTACACACAAGAGAAATGTATAGTGCCTTTAGACAATACACGTCGGTAAAGGAAATGTTCTTAGCAAATCACAACTTACAATCCCATGTAATTCCCAAATCCTTTACCAGAGAGACTCGTTGTACCGCGGCATTGAATAATCAAATACTATCGGTGAGTGTATCCGTGTGAAGGTGATCCCATTTCATTTCTTAACATTCACTGCCATTCCATTTCCGACGCATCAATCCAAGACCCTGTCACTATCCCTCTGCAAGGCACTGCAATGGTTTGTCCTCCATTGTCATTAATTTTTTTCAACGCAGTGAACGCAATTTGGTGATCGAAAGACAATGGGAGCAATTCCGTGAGATACAAGCTTGCTCAAAACCGAAAGCTAGGTCTCACATTTGACGATTGGACTTCGATACGGAACCGTCGCTATATGAATGTCAACATCCATGATTAAAATCGCATGGAGAACTCGGGGCTTGTGCTGATCTGAGGATCGATGAATGTAGAACAGTGTCAAAGACTGACATCTGCAGACCATCAAGTGTGCCTGGCATTCACCTTGCAGTAACAAATGTTCTGTACCACAGTCTTATCGATTATGGTGGAGGTATATTTATGCAATTTTACAATCTTTTAGACAACATCACCTACGCATTTTTATTTGTAGATTCACATTCCGATGCATCCTCTGACGGCAAAAGTACGGTTCCGTATGTGCTTGACCTTGGATCTGGTAGAGTTGTTGAAATGAAATCTCAATAAAGGGTGGAACGGTCAAAATTGGTCAAACATGATTAAGTGCACACTCAATAGTTCACTGTATAAATGATTAACCTTTATTTCTTTTTGAAGTTAACAAAACACAGGAAAATAGTTTGATTAAGCTTCCGGTTTTACAAATGGAAAATGTCAGGCTTTGAGTTTCACACCTTCCATCAAATTTTGTACCGCTGACATATATGAAACTGAACGCCAATTGCCTTGAGCTGTTTTACACGTTCAACTTTTTTTTTTGAGTTCCCTCGAGGTTTCTTTTACGATTGCCCAATATTTTTCAATTCCGTCGAGTTTGGGGGTTTTTCTTCTTGAGTACGATTTGCATTCTATTGGCAGTATACCATTTCTAAGCCATTTTTTCGTAGTGGCAAGAGGCGAGGTCTGGCCAAAACGGCATGGAACGACTATGTTTCTTCAAGAAAGGCAATAAGCGTTTTAGCAAGCATTCCGCTACATACAAATCTTGGTTGACAGTGCCAGTTGTCACGAAAATTTCGCTGTTTAGCCCACAGGTTCAAATCGGCTGCAAAACCAAGTATTTTTTCGGGGTTGTGATATTTCAGCATTCAGCTCGTCATAGAGTTTTTCAGAGCAATTTTCAAGGTAAAAGTCATCTGATGTATCGCGTGGAAATTACGAGACGTTTTTCTTAAGACTAATGTACCATACTTCAAGCATTGTCAAGAAGTTACACGGCCTCCAACCAAGCACCGTAAATCCAATATCCACCCGCAATTCGACCCAACAACACATCAGAACAACTGTTGAATCCACCTGTTAGAACCGACCTGATCCGAACCCTTCAATCATCCGATCCTATCGCCACCATACCGGGCCAGAAGCGCACCCATATGATAACAATCGAGGAAGTCAGCCTGGCAGCAGTTCCGCAGTGCGCTGCAGTACAGGGGCGAATAAAAACCCCTCAACCCTTATTGCCCCAATATCATTCGGATCTCCGAGCCCTCTCAGCGCCGCACGCGCATACTTCCGGACTCACATATCCCAATTATGTAAGTGCATGCGAATAGCATGTTGAAGGTACGGACCAGTTTGCTTATCAGTTCATACACATTACCCTCCCAGCCAACCCCCCGCCCGCGCTCGCAGACACACTGCTAATTGAAATGCTTCGATAAACTGAGCGGTGCAAAACTCATCGTGTTGTATGGTTTATATTTACATACTTTACACCTTCCTCGCGTCACCCCGCGACGTGCCACTGCTGCACCGCTAGTTTTCTGTAGCTTGTGATTTAATCTCTTCGATGTTTTATTTTTGCTTAACCAGCAGCACCCTCCGACACCGTGCACTCTGCTGATGTATATCGCTGCAGTCAGTCAGTCAGTCATCCAGCCAGGCAGGCAGTTCTGTCAGTCAGCTATTCGGTGGATGCACATTTTCAGAAACTTTGAATGCACCATCAACAAATGCATCCACCAAGTTGGACTAGTACGGGACGGCAAATGCAAATCAAACCCCGAACGAAGAAGAAGAACTCGTTCCGTTTCTTTGCCTCCAGCAGCAGAAGCAGCAGCAGCGGCAGCAGCGGGGGCGATACTCGTTTTTTGTTTATCGATAAATTTTACACCCCCTACTTCTTGGCATTCGCCTTGTGGCCATTCTGCTGAGCCCAGCAGGAACCGTCGCGGGTTATATGGATAGGTATGGGTAGATACGTGGAAATATTTGTATAGTTTTGTAACAAGAAGCAAATAAACAACCGGCAGAGCAACAGGGCTCGGAAGTGCAGGCAGAACCGAACCATGTCGTCGTCGTCGTCGTTGGAGTTGAGGTAATTTCAGGATATGAAAATAAAAGATAAACTGACATTGAAATAATTCATTGATATTGCAACCGCTATGATCGAATGCTAGTTGCTAAGTTCAGCGGCTCCGTGCGGCAATCCTCCGATATGGCGCGACTGACATTGAACGAGGGTATGCACACGCTTCATTTAGTTAACTTTTTTTTTTTTCATACTATGCGTATCTACCTTGACGAGCTTGGGGCACGATGTGGCAAAGAGTAGCTACTTCAGCAGTGCAGGTGCGTGTGATTATGTATTCGTTCGCACGCGCAGGCAAACACTAATAGTTAGACAAAACGACTCCATCAGTCGGCGGTGGAAGCAGGCGCTTGTAAGTCGTACCACTGATAAGCGAGGCACTTATCGAGGAAGCTCACACGTGCAGCCGCCACATGCATGGACCGATGGTCGTCGTCGGTTGAATGATGTAATGAAGAGTATTTCATGGTGTCTGGAGAGACCTTGCCGCAACCAATCAGCTGAGTTGGTCGAAGCTCTAAAGTGTGCTCATACATGTGATACTAACCAGAAATCCATCAAATCAAACGAAACCCAACCGCATTTGATTCCCTTATTCTGACGGACAGGCCACTTGGGGGGATCTGGAACTGCCAAGCTGAATCTACGTATTTACAACTGAAGCTGACCTAGTTTTTTTACTTTTTACTTTGCTCAACAAGAGCCTTATCGCATCGCGTTTGCAGAGCTGCAAAAGTATTTATTTACTATTTGTGATAAACTGAAGCACCCCGCAAATAAACAAGGAAGTGCAGTCTCGTTCTCAAAGCTCGGTAGGGGCTCATCGCTAGAGCAAAGAGCTAATGGTGTGACATTGAACGTGTTTAATCCACCAGCACCGTCGCCGCCGCCGCCGCCATCACCGGTTTGCTCTAGATAGTGGAAGTATGTCTGAACAGCTCCCCGGCAATTTGTGGAATGTGCGATTGCCTGTTTTCCGGGAGTTTTGAGATGTTGTTCGTTTGCTTGGATTTAGTTCGTTCCCCAAAGTAATCGATTTTTGTTAGATTCTTAATGTACAGTCAATCGCAAAATTGTGTGTACACCCAATAGAGGATCCAGCGAAGAGACATTTCCAGGATGTTTTTTTTTTTTTTTTTTTTCATATTACATGTTTTGATGTGGGGTTCAATTCGCATTTCATTGGTGTTATCATGAGTGATAAAATTATTTTTCAAAAGTATTTCAATAATTTGAAGTTATCAAAAGTTCTGAAAACGTGTAATTTAAGATTATCAGAACTGAGCATACACCCTAACTATCGCTAAAATGTTCCACTTTAATGACTTATTAATTCGAAAATGTAGGTGGTTTTTAATGACAGTGCCAATGTCAACAATCTCTCACTGTACGGGTCATAAGGTCTGTATCCGCAAGAATTCGGACACCTTAAAACATGAATAAAACATAAATTTCACATTATATTTCCGTCATTGTTGTTTACTTCAGATTCATGGGATGTGTTTTAACAATTCGTGAAAACAAAACATAGTTATTCGGTATTTGCATAAAATTTTCGAACTTTGAGCTTAGCTCCGTCCGTTAGAGTTTGTACAGACTCTTCAGATATCGTAGAAGCCTACTTTGTCCAAATTAGCTTGAAGTGTTTGATGCCTTTGATTTCTTGCTTCTTTTCAGAAAGCTTCCGCTTCATCAGAGCCCAATATCTCTCGATTGGTCGTAGCTCTGGGAAATTTGGCGGGTTTGAGGTTTTTGGTACAATGTTGATTTGCTTGGTACCACTCCATCACAGTTTTAGCATAGTGGCATAATGCCAAATTGGGCCAGAACAAATGTTTTTCTTTGTGACTTTTGGTGAAGGGTAGCAATCGCTTCGAAATATGCGTAAAAATGTATATGCGTAAAAATGTATATCGAAATATGCGCAATAGTCTATGTTCCAATTCTTACTGCGCCACACCTAATGTTCTGCAGTTTCAATTTCAAATTGGTAAAACCAACATTCTGTAGAATTCCATTTTAAAATGACTATCCGAAAAAAATGCAGATCTTTGCAAATCTGTATTTTCTCGTGAAACAAATATTCACTCATTCACTTAAGGCACGAATTTCTGCATGAAATACCGTTGGACTATGTCCCATTTGTATAACTTCCCTGATTCCGGGCTCATAAGCCCCGGCTCCAGTATTTTCTCCTATTTTCGACCCATTCGTGTAAAACCCAATGGAACATGGACGCAAACTAGGCCCACCAGACTCCCATGCATAGCGGCTTGATTCCACCATTTTGAAGGGAACGTCCGAGTTTGTCTCTGAGTAGAACTTGAAATTCTTAAGCCTCTTTAAATGTCCTACCAGATCACCATCTAGAATCTTGTTGTATCGTTTGAACTGCAGGGCACTTTTCGCTGCCTGCTTGTCTAAAAATTAAAGTAAAGGTAACATGTTAAGAAGGACATCCAAAGCAACAGATGGTGCACTTTTCATTGACCCAGTTATTGATACACAGGCAAATCTCTGTAGTTTACCCAGCTTCACCTGGGTGGTTACCTCTTTAGGTTTAGGCCACCATATAAACGAAGCATATAAATCCAAGGGACAATTTTTGGTCGATGTCTCCATGTTTTACTCACTGCTTATCGCTGTCATTTCGGTAGACCTTCTCTGTTTTCCGGACCTTACCCTTCATAATCACCCAAAATGGTTCTATTGGGCGAAATACTGACGAGTTTGGCGGATTTGCCTCCTTCGGCACAAAAACAACATCGTTGGCTTCGTACCACTACATCACTGGTTTCGCGTAAAAGCCTGATGCCAAAACAGAGTGTCACCTTCGTGTGGGACCAAAGGAAGGGCACCAGGCGCTTCTGGAGCCCTTTTTCTTTATACATTTGGCCACTGATGGTGTCGGTCGTTTTGTGCGGCTTGCTAAATTTTCCGCGCCCACAGATTACCTACCACATCAAAACTTCTTGGCAAATTTGTCGACCTTCTTCTTCCGGAACTTCTCTGGAACATCCAGGCGGGGCTTGCTGATGAAAACTCCAGATCAGACGTCCGTTCTAATGTACGTCATGTCTTCCATTAGGATGCATTCCGACTGCACCAACCACTGCCGATACAGCTTCCTGGCGTGGGATTGCGCTACCGTATTCTATTTATCGGTAGCTTAGGCGCCGTCCTTACCGTGAAGATATGTAGACCGACCCGCTTCATTGTCTGCTGAATGAACCAGACGGAAGAATCGACCTTTTTGGCCACGTCCCGAATCGTATGGTTTGGATTGCGCTTGAAGTAATCCCTAACCTTCCTTGAGTTCACGAAGATTCGCTTTTCGTCCGCTGCCAGTTCGCCACTGGGTCTGCTGGGTCTCTTTGGACGATTTTACTACATGGAAAATAGTTGCATACTCGATTTCCAACTGCTTCGCGATCCATCTGGCCTAGATTTCCAATGACAGCACCCATATTTTTTGTTGAAGCACTTCTAGCATGGAAGTCATCTCGATAACTATTTAACAGATTATGACGAAATTTTGTAAACATCAAACATAACACTCTTAGCTAGTTTAACTCAAAATTTCATCAATTTTTACTCTTAAAATAAAAAGTTATACACAAAAGAAAGTGCAGCATTTTTTTAGAGAACAATCTCAATCTCTACTCGTACTCGAGTAATAAGTCTCTGTTGCCGTAAAAAGTCTTTGCGGGGTATACCAGCTACCGTCGGGAGAACACCAAGTAACAATTTTAGTTTTATTCCAGCCGTACGGCACTCCTCCCGGTTTTGTTGACAAAACTACATTCAAAACTGTTTTTTTTTCCACCAACACCTCCTCTATGCATCTTAAAAGCCGAAATGTGTACAAATTGGACAATTGGACACTCAATAGACGGTTGTGGAAACAAATTAATAAAACTCTTACAAGACCAGAAAGATTTTAAAAATGTACTAGTGAAAGATGTTATGACCACTTGAGAACCTTCATAAAACCTATTGGCTGCCATCAAAACCAGCACAGGGCCAAATGGCCACAGATGTCAAACTTCACGGTAATATTGTGGTTGATTTTTGTTGTTCTGCTTTGTTCGATTCTCTGCTCTTCTGATTCATTTAACAGCAAATAATATCTGAGAAAAAAGTTCTGGTGTTGCGGTAAATTTTGTTCGAAGTTATACGGGCATTTAATTTTAAGGTAAATATTGACACGATCAAAGCCGAAAATAAATGCGCATTGGAGATTATGCGAGTTAACATCAACAAAAACAAAATTGAAACAAATATTTCCGATAAATAAATCATAAATTTGAAAAGAATTCATCGAATTCAACGGTTCATTTGCATTTCATTTTATGATTGGTGTAGTCCCACATTTCAATGATTTCTTACATTTAAAAAAAAACAAACTTTTGCCAAAAAGCCAATTTATCTTCGCAATGGCTACTATAAAATTATTTGGTCATTTGATGACTTCAATCAATGCCAATTTGCCGTGACCATAATCAGACAATTTAAAAGAGTCCTAAAATGCCTTTTTACGAGTTTGAAAAGTTGAAATAAAACCTTCGCTAAGAATAAACGGATTTTGAGAAAACAAGGTTTTATGATCGTTGTGAACAAGCTGAGTAGATCCTCATAAACCTGAGTAATTTATGAAACCTATTGGTACCTCTTGGTGCCGTAAGAAAACCAAATTGATTTCTAGTGGCCTTCATAAAACTTTAATAAATCCAAATAAAACTGGATGGTTTTAGCAATGTTTCTTGAGAGGTGTGCTTAAGATCATTGTCCTGTTGGGGGAGATCATCACTTTAATGTGGTTTTAAAATGGCCAAAAAAAACATGACAAAACAGTTCTATAGTAGCCATTGTCAAAGTTTATTTTAATTGGTTTCGATAGTATCACTCAACCATATTCACTCTAGCAGAAATTATAATAAGTGAAAGAACGATTTCAAACTCTAGCTTATATTTCAACTTGACCGACACTTTTAACTGAATTCAAAAATCCTTTCCCTTCGTCAACTTAATGAGGCTATGTTTTAACTAATTTGGTTGGACTTTCTCGAACTCCGCAATCAACAATTGCAATATTCATACGGCATTCACGTCGTGACCTCTACAATGAACAGTTCAAACCTACCGAACACTTCGCGCATTAATCTCACCCTAAATTATGTTCCATTAATTAAATCCACACTTTCCACGGTTCACGTCAGCTGGCACAACAGTAACAGAAAACAAAACAAAAAACTCGAAACAACAAAACCAAATTCGCACATAATTTTTATTTCCTTGACTTTTTTACGTCGATTTTTTAAGTAACGCGGTTTTTTTACGTCGTTTTTTTTAAATAACGCAGTTTTTTTTACGCAGACCTCGTAAAAAAAAACTTTAGTGTAAACATAATACGTAAAAATGATTTGATTAGCACAATTATCACGCAGTCCAAGGAACAGAAAAATGACAGTAATCAAAAACTCAACCATTGCGGCGAGCGCTTGCTACGATCTTCTGTTTGTCTAGGAACAAATTATTTCCCACATGTTAGAGAAAATGGTTGAACCCTGCACAGTCACTTTCTGAAGTCATATAAATGGGAACACTACTTAAAATGCAATCGGCAGCTGTCTATGGAAGAATCCAGGTAACGGAAAATGAGGTTAAACGTCGTGAGATGGCGCTCGTTTGAAATGGTTTTATGAGCTGTCTAAGCACAATTATTGGTGATAAAAAGATAAGAAAATCGACGAATATGACCTTACTGAGCAATTGCATGCAGTTTGAAAAATAGCCAGAAAGTTATTATCAATCTCAGTTTTAGATACAACGATATTTAACCTCACTATAGTTCTACTTGTATTCTTCAATACAGGTAGCATGTATGAAAACAAACTCACTTTTCCCACACTCCTTGTGACAATCAAATTCACCTACAGTACTCTTAACAACTAATTTTTACTTCTAATCAAGGATCAAACCCGTAGCAACCAACTAGCCACTATCGCACCCCTACTGGCTTCACTTTCGCGAGCTTTCAACAACAATGAGCTGATTCATCTTCGACACAAAAAAAAGAACTGCAATGTGTTGCAGCTAGTCGCTAAACAAACCGCAAGGGAACAGGCCGCACTCCACTAGCACTACATAATCCAACGACCTAGCCGCTCCATCTGTGTGTCATCAATCATTGTGAAGCATCTCGGCAAAGCATGGAGAAGGTCAAGTAACAAGTGCTTTAAAAGGAAAAGTATTGCCATTTCTACCGCCATTCTCCGGACATTCACTACCGTGGCGAGCGCGAGTGGCTATTATTTAACATGCAAATTTATGTTCGCCATCGATCGAAAATAACGACAAAGACGAAATACGTTAGAAAGTGCCGTTCACCAAACAACCGACGGCGAGGATGATCATCTCCAAAACAGCAAACCAACAATGACAGATGAAGGCTACTTAACGGCACTTCCAATTCCCACCATGTCGCTAATAAAACCATAGTTGGATGCCAGGCGAAATGTACAAAAAAAAAATGACGAAATCGATCAGCGTGTCCTCGATTTTCTCCGGAATTCCGATTCTAATTGATCCCCCGCCGTCGATCGCTGACCAACCGAATTGACTCAAATAATTAGCGACAGTTCTAACGAGCCACGACCGGTGTCAAACTTCCTCTTTAGCATCGCGCGATCCGGCGGCAGTCCCGCCCGTTTTTTGCACCCCCCTCACCATTGAAACGCTATTAATAGCGATGCGAACCGTAAAAGAGAAGCCATCGAAATCAGCACTTCCTCGTCCAAGGTCACGTACGCGTGCTTCGGCAAAAGTGCCGACCATTAAAATTCGACCGGCCGCCTGCAGATAATACCCAAGAAATTGTTCCATCCGCAAAACAATGCGAGCGACTTATTTTACGACCATTATGAGTCGGTCTCCTGTGAACTGCGAGCGCCACCGCTGGCCGACGAAGAGAAGAAGTGACCGTTTATTTGGCCTCGGTTGGATTGATTTTACGGTGCGATCACGATTCGTTCTCATCCCACGACGAAGCAGAAGAATGGAGACTAATGATGACGATGACGATGATGATGTTGGTGGGGCTGGTCATTGAGCTGACACATTTTCGGTCTTAGTCAGTCGGGCTTGGTGGTGGCCAGTTAGCTGTGAACAACAGATTTATGGACACGGATTTTGACGGTTTTGCATTTTAAATAACTATCATTAGGCGTTTGGAAGTGTGGGCTTTGTTGGGAAGTAGTGTTGATGGGATCTGTTTCTGACAGTGGTAGAACTTTTTTTTATTATGTAAGACCATAATTTTGTTCCCTCAATAATACAGTTTTTTTATTTCAACATTTTTGCACATCTTGATGATTCGAGAAGTTCCTTCACATACCATTGTATCCAGTTGTTTAACTGGACAAATCTTATTTAGATGGGTGAATTTTCGTTCAAAATTTTGTGCTGGACACAGGATGCTTGAAGAGACATGTTTTTTGAAGCAGTCTCATCGCATAAAACTTGGTGAGACCATTCCAATTGCAGACACCAGGATATATATCTCATTCAGCAACTGTATGCTTTATTATGGTGATTTTTTTGTGGATTTTAAAAACAAACCAAAAACAACAAAAACTCATCAGAATATCAACTTATTTACCGCTTATTCCGCTTGAATCGAGAAATGGTTAAAACAGTTAATGTTGAAATGCAGTCTTCAGTTAAGAATTGGAATGCAGTTATTTTTTAATCGCCTTCTTGGGACTTCAGATAGCTCAGTCGAAGCAAGGTAAAATTAAGTAGTAGACCGAACTATTGCGATCCCTTATCCGTTCAACGAGAACGTTCGAGTTAAATATTTTCCTCGACTTCCCTGAGCAAAGGGAATCATAGTTCACTCATTTGTCCAATAATGTAACCATAGATAGCTTTCAATCCCATCCCAGTTAACCAAAAAGCAGTCCCAAAGTGTCTTTATGGCAGCCTATCCAGCAATAAAGTCACCTTAAAACCTTAAAAGCTTAAACTTTTCTACAAAACTGATTCAAAAATTGACGAAGTATGTATTTAAGTTGTTGAATTAAATTTTTTACCAAAAATCCTTTTTTTTTTGTTTTAACGAACTTGTCAAAGTAAGTGATTTTAATGAGTTTATTTAATATGTTTGTATCCCCCGTACGAGGAATAACTATTATGATATAGAGGAAATGTTCGCTCCATGAGGCTCCAAGAGTGCACAGCCTGTCAGGTGGCGGATTCGTTCGTGTCTTGACCTACCCCACATTGGAGATGTTAGGCAAAAGAAATACGTCATTGGTTCGAGTATTACTATTTCCAAACCCTTCACTCATTTTCGATACATCTATTCAATTTTCAATCTGCCGTATACTGGCGGAGCTAACACTTTCTTTTCATTATCTTTACAGTCAACTCTTGGGGCCTCATGGTTATGAGCGAACATCCCCTTCTACAACAAGTTTGTTTAGCAATTTCAATTTTTCGGACCACTCTAACGCAGAAATGGTCACTCTCATGACTAAATTAGCAAATAAGGGTCTAATTTTTTTGGATAAAGAACAATAATTCATATTAACAATGTTTGTTAACATGAAAATCAGAGAGATCCTAACCTTTTGTCTATGGAACTGCTGTATGATGAACATTTAATCAAAATTTAATTTAACTGTAAGGAAATGTCATGAAAACTACATAAAAAATTAATGGAAATTTAATGAAAATAAAATTTATTGAGAAGTAAATGGCAATTCAATGAAAATTGAGTGCAAATGTAATGAAGGTAAACTTAAAATATAGAGATAATTTGATAAATGTGAAACGAATATTGAAAGACATACTATGAAGAATTAATGAAAATCCAATGACAATGCTATGAAAAAAATGCACACCTAATTTTATGAAAATTTAATGAAAATTAAACTAAATTACATAAAAATCTTATAATAACGTAAGAATAAATTTATACATAAACCAGGGACAAAACGAATAATTAATAATGAAAATTATATAAAAATATAACGGAACTGCAATGATATTTGGAGGATAATTTAGAGGAAATTAGTTTAACGAAGAAACAATATGTAAACGAATGAAAATTTACAGGAAATTTTCTGAAATGTATGAAAATCATATGCAAATCAAGCGATGGTTTAAAAAAATTAAATACATATTCTACTACATTTAAATGAATATTAAATGAAAACTAATTGGAAATTCTATGAAAATTGAATGAAAATTGAAGAAAAATTAGAGGAAAATCAAATTGAGACTGAAGGAAAACAAGAAGTACATAAATTGAATAATAAATAAAAATTGAGCAGGAAGCTAATTGAATTGATAAAAAATGAAATTGCGATGAAAACAAAAGCAAAATTGTAATGAAATAAATTGAAAATTCAATGAAAATTCAAAAAAATTTCAATTTTTCATGATAACTTAATGGGATATCAATTTCAATAACACAAAATTTTACCGAGAGCTTAATGAGAATGTGGAGAAAATTCTTGAAAAATTTCTTGAAAATTTGGACATATGTAAACAAGACTAAACCTAAATTCAAGAGGACGGCAATGAATTTGTCATGAATAGAGCTTCAAGTTAATTTGTTTTAAAATGAAATAAGATCAAATTAAAATGTTCTTACAAATCAATTGCAATTAAATGATTGAATGAAAATAAAATAAAAGTCTTATACACAGTTATTCAAAATTGAATGAAAATTATATGTTAATTAAATGGGAATGTAATATTTATTGGATAAAAACTAAATAAAATCATAGTAACAATAGAATCAATGCTAAATGAATAAAAGAAAAGTAATGAAAAGTATTTGAAAACTATTTAAAAATAAAATGAAAAGTATACAGAGATAAAATGAAAATTGACGAAAAATCAAATGAAAATTATTGAAACTTAAAATGAAAATTAAACGGAATTTCGATTAAACTTAGAAGCAATTAGATGAAAATTTAATAAAAATCTAAATGAAAATCCAATTGAAATGAATTAAAAATGTTTTAAAATTTTAATGCGAATTGAAATAACTAAATGAAATTTTTTTGAATATATAATGAAAATTCCATGAATCCTCATGAAAATTAAATGTTATAAAACTTGAAGCAAAAGTAACTGAAAACTGACTGCAAATTGACTGAAAATAAAAATAAAAGATTGATGAAACTTAAATTGAATGAAAACTTTATGACGATTTAATGCGAATTGATTTTTTTGTAGGATGAAAACTAAATAAAAATATAATAAAAATAGAATGAAGACTATATAAGCGCAAGAAATAACAAAGAAATATTTTTGAAAATCAAAATAAAACAAAGAGAATATGAAAACAAAATGAAATATGACGAAAAATAAACTTATATTTATTGAAACAAAATTGAAATTTTAATAAATTAATGGCAAATACAGAAAGTTTTATTAAAATTGATATGAAAATTCAATAGAAACGAAATATAAATGCAACAAACTTAAATGCGAATTGAATTTTTGAATATATAATGAAAGTTTCATGAATCTACATAACTATTAAATGACAATGAATCTTGATAGAAAATTGACTGAAAATAAAATTAAAAAAAAAATACATTGAATCGAATTTTAATTAAATGTCAATTCAATGTTAATTGGAGAAAAACTAATTGGAAATATTTTAAAAACATGAAAAAGACTAAAAGAATAAAACTAGTGACAATGAAAATTATTTGAATATATGAAAAAATTAATGAAAATAAAATGAAAATTATCGAAAAATAATAAAAAATATATTGAAACTTGTATAAAAATTTAACGGAATTTTAATAAAATCTCAAGGTATTTAGAAGCAAATTTTATTAAAATTAACATGAAAATTCAATGGAAATGAAATAAATACATAATGAAACATTTAGGCAAATTGAACTAACTTGCTGAAAATTTGGTGAATATTCAATCAAAATTTCATGAATCTACATCAAAATTGAATATTATGAACTTTATTCAAAATTGACTGAAAATCGACTGAAAATAAAATGAAATAAAATGAAAATTTTATGAAAATTCAAAGCAAATAAAATTTTTATTGGATAAAAACTGAATATTATTTCCACTTTCATCGAGATTTTCAGCTCTGGGCTGGTTCATCTCCCGTCGTAGTCACTCAAGTCCCTTTTTGGGTATTTTTCGTAACTTTTCTGGGGGTGAGATTTGAACTCGTGACTTTAGCGTGAGAGGTATGGATGTTAATCACTACGCCGGGGTCGCTCCCTAAATATGAATTTAAATAACTTTTAAGAATATTCAATGAAAATTTCGTAAATCTACATGAAAATAAAATGTAATTAAAATTGATGGAAAATTGAATGAAAATTACTTGAAAATTGACTGAAAATAAAATATAATAAACTGTGTTGGAAAAAAACTAAAAGACAGTATATAAAAATTAGAATAAGGACTAAATAACTACAAAAAATAACAATGAAAATTATTTGTAATTAACATTAGAAATAAGGTGAAAAATAAACGCAACTCATAGGAAAATAGAAAAATAAGAAGAAATTTATTAAAACTTGGAATTTCATGAATCTAAAGAAAACTTTAATGTTATAAAACGTGATGGAAAATTTACTGAGAATTGACTGAAAATTGACTGAAAATTTACTGAAAATTTACTGAAAATTAAGTGAAAATTGACTGTAAAATAACGGAAAATCGATTACTGAAAATTGATTGGAAGTAAAGTAAAAAAGAATGAAAATTATATTAAAGTGAAAGTGCACAAATTTAAAAAGTTTTTCACGAACATATAATGAAAATTTGATTAAAATTGATTTGTTATTCAAAAATCAAAGCGAATCTCATTACAATGTCATACAAAAGAATTGAAAATTTAAAAATTATAATGAAAGTCTTTGGAAAATTTAAAAATATTCAATTAATCTTATTGAAAATTAAATAAAAATCAAATAGCATGGTAAAGAAAATTCCTTAAGATTTGAGAAAAATAAAAAAAAAATATTGAAAATTTAAAAATATAATGAAAATATTTGAAAAAATAATGGCCATTTCATGAATTTTGATAAATTTTGATCAATTTTCATGAAAATTATATTCGAATAGTATGTAAATTTAAGTGAACTTGACAGAAAACATTATGAAAATAAAATTAACATCAATAACAATTATATTAAGATAAAGTGAAAATAAAGATCGAATTTCACTTTTGTTTTAATGAAATTATAATATAATAAATACCGAATACAAATTCAATGAGAACCGAATGAAAACCTCATAGAAATACTACTTAAATTTAATGTAAATTTAAAACTAGGCAGTAAAATATAATGAAATTTAATTTGTTGTAAAATGTAATCAAAATCACCGAGGTATATTTAAAAAATAAATGATATATATATAAATATATAAAAATAAATATATGTATATAAATATATGTATATAAATATATGTATATATATATATAAATGGAAATTTCATACAAATTAAACGAAATATTAATGACAGTCTAATGCAAGGGGTGGATCGCTCAGCACACTCTTCTCATGTGCTATCTAATTTTAGTGTGCCTAAAAGCGTTGTAAGCTTGCATGATTGTTCCTGTAATGTGCCAAACGTGCTGATGTGTCGACAGTTTCAATTTTTATTTATTTGTTGTAACTGGCAACCAACAACGCATATTGGCAAGGTTGCATGTTTCTTATTTCTTTAAGCTCAACTGTCAAAAGTGTACCTCGATGAAATCGATGTTCCGCAGTTATCTGAACAATTTGTCTAGTGTGTAAAGCATCGTGACTGGCACACTGTTCTAAGCGATCTACTCTTAGCTTGATGAGAATGTGAAGACAATTTATTGAAAATTTGAACAAATGTTAACGAGACTAAACGTTAATTCAAGAAGACAAGAATGAATACGTAGTAAGCTTAAAATAAAATTGTATCAAAATGAAATAAATTAATAAAAAATCAATAACAATTAAATGCAAATTGAGTTCATATAATTTTTTTTTTGTTTTTTTTTAATTTGGACATATGTAAACAAGACTGAACCTAACTTTAAAAAGATAGGTATGAATATGTAATGAAAAGAGCTTAAAATTAAAATGAATTAAAAAGGAAATATTAATTACAAGTATATGCAAACTGAACTTAGATGGAATAATAAATAATTATTTATTAAAAATCAAATAAAAATTTAATGACAGTTCAATTCAATAGGTTGTTTACTAAAAAAAGGACAAATGAATAAAAGTAAAAAAAAGAAAATTATATGAGAATAAAATAAAAATTTACTTCAAAACGAAAATAACATCAGAATTGTGAATAATATATAAAAACAAACTAATTTCTATGAAAGTTCAATAAGAATAAAATAAAAACGCAATAGAAAATTGATGCGAAATAACAGAACTTTTTGAAAATTTTATGACTACTTTATGAAAATTTTGAAAAATTGACGGAAAATAAAATAAAAGAGAATGAAAATAAGAGAGGGATGCAATGGATATTTTATCAAATTTACTCACAATATAATGAAAATTGATTTGTCATCAATGCAAATCTCATTATAATGGCATAAAAAATAAATGTATAGGAAAAATATATATGAAAGTCTTAAGAAAATTTCAAAAATAAAAATGAAAAATTCATAAAAAATTATAAAGCATGAATTGGAAAACATCCTCATAGCTTGGAAAAAATAAATGATAATTGAAGAAAACAAAAGAACATTTAAGAGCAACAAATAAAAATTCTAGACAGACTTACTGCAATACTAATGATAAATAAATTCAAAGAAATAACTCAACAAACATCGGTGTTGAATTAGAGTTGTTCAAGCAATTTTGGAGAAGCTATTCAGCTGTTTCTTCTAGTATAGCTGAATAGCTTCTCCAAATTTGCTTGAACAAGCTCTAATTCAACACCGATGTTTGTTGAGAAATAGAAATATTTCAAAATAAGGTGGCAGTTAAGTGAATCTTGATGAAAACCTCATGAAAATTAAATTCAAATAAAATGTAAACGAGAGTACATTTCACTGAAAATAATATAAAAATAATATAAAAACACTGAAAATTGAATTTAGATAAAATAAGAACGAAATTGTTATTTGAACTTTTAAATTGAAAATAAAATTATGAGGAAATTTAATAAAAAATAAAATTCAACTGAACTAAATTAAAGTTTCATAGAAATGCTATAAACATTTAATAAAAACTTAAAATAATGTAAGGAAAATTTAATTAGTATCACGTTGAAATGATACCTTGAAATATTTGAAGAATAAATGAAAATTTAAAAAATCTATGAAAATTTGGGACCTTCACAATGATATATAAATAAATTTATAAATTTGACATAAATTCGAAAAATAAATTCTAATTTAACGAATTATCAATGAATCCAAGAGGGTTTGAGCTGTTTAGTGGAATTTTTGCAACTTGAAATGAGAAGAAAAATTAGTATTTTCCATTTAATTCCAACTACCTTTGCTAATCTTGACAGATTCAGCGTATTTCAGGTCTACAATGTGCAGACTTCTTCAGTGCTCTCAGAATACTAAAGTCGAGTTATTAGTACGAGACACTGAAGAAGTCTGCACATTGTAGACGAAATACGCGTATCTGTCAGAAATAAGCAGAGGTAGTTGGAATTGAATGGAAAATACTTCTTTTTTTTCTTATTTTTAGAATTATTGAAAATGAAATGACAATTTGAGGAATCTTGATAAAATTTTTATGAAAAGTCAATTCAAATAAACTGTAAAAAAGAAAAATAGACAGAAAAGAGGATGAAAATAAAATGAAACATTGATTTGAAAAAAAATAGAAATTACATTAAGATAAAATGAAAATTAAATGGAAATTCAATAAAAATTTAATGAAAGTTTGATAAAAATATTGTTCAGATTCAATGAAAACCATAAGAAAATCTCATGGAAATATTATAAACATTCAATAGAAACTTAAGATTTTGCAATGAAAACTACTTTGAAATCAAATTTAATAATTGAAGAATATATGAAGAATAAATGAAAATTTAAGAAAAATTAACGAAAATTTGGGCCAAATATGATAAAATATCATTAAAAATTATTGAACATTAGAAAAAAAAAGATACAAAAGTATTATGAAAGTTTTATGAAAATACAATAAATTTTCATGTAAATCTTATGAAAATCGGATTGAAATACAATGAAAATTGACTGAAAAATAAAATGTACCTCAAATGAAAATCCAATAAGGATGAACTGAAATTTAAATGAAATTTCATTGATAGGTGCTTTGAAATGACTAATGAAAATTTTATGAAGTTTTAATTGAAACTCAATGAAAACTCAATGCAAATCTCATAAAATAGCAATAAAAAAATCAATGCATACAAACAAAAAATCCATGAAAATTCAATAAAAATTGAAATGATCTACAAAGACAATTTCTTTAAAATTTAAGAAATGTGCAGTTGCCTGAGTCTTCAGGCAAATATAATGATTTTTTTAAGTAAATTTACTGAAATGAATTGGAAGAAAATCAGTTTAAAATAAGATGAAAATTATACGAATACGTAACCAAATTTTGATGAAAATTTGATGAATAGTTATTGAAAATGTAGAGGAACATCATTAGAACTTCAATTTATGTATTATAAAACGTTTTTTGAAAATTTAATTGATGCTGTAATGAAAATTCCTAGCTTAGAGCGCCCATAATTAACCAATTCCGGGCGTTGTTCATTAACACAGTAATGTAATTTTGAGTCTTTAATTCGTCATATCTTCTTCTTGGCATTTCCACATTTATTAGTGGTCTTTTCGATGAGGTAAAGAATGCTCCGAATTACCTAGCCACACAGAGTTTTTCTTGACTTATCAAGTTTGTTGCTAACCACAACTAGTTTATTAATTGTTCTAAGTCCAATGTTTCTTTTTGAATTAGCTAAATTATCTGGCGAATCTACTTTACATGGGAAATTTTTCTTTCCAAAAATTTGCTCGACCATACAAGCAAATGGAACCTGTCATAAATAACATCAGTAACTTGATGAAATTTGCCAGAAGCAGATAATTTCTCATCAACGAGAAAAGTTCTAGGAGTGGACAGTAATTCTAGAAAAAATCGTCAAAAGGTCGAAAGTAACAATTGTAAACAATGACTTAAAACGTAAATATCCTGGAAATGCCAAGTTGCTAACATGTATATCCACTACCGATGGGTGTTCTCGGTGCTATTTTGTTTGTGGGAGCAAGCAGATCCCAGAAAAAAACGCTAGAAGTCATTGTTTACAAATGTTACTTTCGACCTTTTGACTATTTTGTCTAGAATTTATTGCTAGAACAGAGAGAAATGAAGAGAAAGGTATTGATAGTTCCGTTAGAGTACGGCAGGCTGTGAAATTGAAAGATGCTTGTCGTCTCTTTAACTATTGTTTCAGTAGTTTTGCCACATCGCAATATTGGAATGAGATGTTCTTAAAATTTCTCTGCGGATTCCTTGCAAAAAGCTTTTCACGTTCCTTCTATCTGCAGCCTAAATCTGAATGCACCTGGAAGGATTGACAGATTTCCATATTTCATACTTCCAAAAAAAAACCTCCTCCCGAATATCCCTTCAAACGCAATCCATATCCAAAGAAATTCATCTCAATTCCACTCACATAAAAACGTAGAAATAGCAATATCCCAGTTCCACTTCACAGGTTTCACTTACTGCCAGTCAGTGCCCTATCAGCATCCACCGGGCGACCACATCCATCCAATCAACTGCGGATAATCGCCTCGAATGTGACCCATATTTTCCGCCCCGTCTCGCTTGGCAATGGTGCAAAATATTGCACTATTAAAATCGATACCTAATCATAATAGCCAGCTGTGCGACACGGAGGATGACATTTTCCATCAGCGGAAGCCGGAGGAACGACGAGGCGGTAGGTGACGATAACCATCAACCGCAGAATAGTGAACCGTGCAAAGAGAGACGATGTTCCCGTCCTTTATTCCTAATCCTCAATCAACGCGTCGGGCACCTTCAACAACAAGAAATGCAACCCGAACGGGACTCGAGGATGAGGTCGCGTCCTTCTATAGTCGTTCCGATCGACGGCGGGAAAAATGTCATTCTCACTCATCTGCTTTGCTCGTCGTCGTCGTCGTCGTTGGGAAGCGTTCCCACCGGTTAAGGTTCAAGTTTTTCAACGTGATGTTGCCTTTGTGAGGTACACACGGTAAGTGGGGAACGAGCCGGGATGGGATCCAATTTGGGACGACCGTATGATAACGATATGCTCATATGGGGTCCGCGCAGTACTCGAGATGAGATTGAGGTTAGGCGGCGGAAGGGGGATTTGGGGCTAGGAAGGACGCAACATTTTGCGTAATGTTGACGAGGCAGGATGTACCGCGCCAGCTAGTTGGCGACAAAGAGGGATCGGATCGAGTGAGTGTGCGGTTTGCCTACTGGCTGCTGCTGCATTTGACGTTCTTCAGGCTGGGTTACGCTGGTGCGACACATCCCGGGAGAAGTTGGTGCTTTTCGTTTGTTTAAGCTCATTTCAGGTTCGTTCGGATGAATAGAAGGAAATGATTTGAACTCTGCGCTGTGTACAGGTGTGCAGAAGCCAGCCATTTTGCCGGGGTGCAAAGTTTGTACCTGATTTTCTGACGGCGATACGGTGGGTGAGCGGATGTTTGTACACTCGAAAGCGAGTGTGTCAACGAGGGCTCAGTTTTTCGTTTGGGTAGTCGAAACAGGTAATGTGTGCGATTCGGAGCGAAGGGGGTTTGTTATAATTTCAGCGTGACAGGTTGGCGGTTAAGGTGAGATGATCCTTTTCTGAAAATTTTACGATAATGTTGGTGATAATTGTGATGTGGGATTATCCTCAAATTATTTGAGAGTTTTGAGCAGTTATTAAGCCTCCAATCTGTGCAGTATTAGGCTGGCGTCAGTCACCTGAAACCCGAAATAAGGCTTCATTAAATTAGCTGACTAAACTCATTTTGGTAAATTCAAATTTCTCAATAATGAAAAAGCTAAAAGTTTCAGTTTCTATCAGTTGAAAATGTTCAAACAACTGCCGTCAGATGGCTTGCCAGATTCTTCTTAATGACCACCGATAAGCAAAGAAGCGAATTATATTCATGCGGTATTTGCATGAAAGCAATTTTTTTAAACCAATGGCTGTTTTCAAACTGATAAGCAAACATCAACTGGAACAAAATTGCTATTTCGAAAATGATCGTAAGCAAAAACACAGTTCACATGTCCTGTGATAATTTTTGATTCAAATATCAAGTGAAACAGAGTTTTCCAGCAACTGTATACTTCACTTGTCCAGTGTATGCACGAATTTGCACCCAACAATCAGATGGTTCTCTAGAAGAGCATTCCAGGTCAAATTGTTCAACGAAAACGGATTTGCGGTTTACCCGAAGCATTACAAATCTGTTATCGATAAACCAGTGCCTACTGTGGCGGTAGTTTTTCGTCTCTATAATAATCATTAACCATCTGTCTGTCTGTCTGTCTGTCTGTCTGTCTGTCTGTCTGTCTGTCTGTCTGTCTGTCTGTCTGTCTGTCTGTCTGTCTGTCTGTCTGTCTGTCTGTCTGTCTGTCTGTCTGTCTGTCTGTCTGTCTGTCTGTCTGTCTGTCTGTCTGTCTGTCTGTCTGTCTGTCTGTCTGTCTGTCTGTCCTGTCTGTCTGTCTGTCTGTCTGTCTGTCTGTCTGTCTGTCTGTCTGTCTGTCTGTCTGTCTGTCTGTCTGTCTGTCTGTCTGTCTGTCTGTCTGTCTGTCTGTCTGTCTGTCTGTCTGTCTGTCTGTCTGTCTGTCTGTCTGTCTGTCTCGTCTGTCTGTCTGTCTGTCTGTCTGTCTGTCGTCTGTCTGTCTGTCTGTCTGTCTGTCTGTCTGTCTGTCTGTCTGTCTGTCTGTCTGTTCGTCTGTCTGTCTGTCTGTCTGTCTGTCTGTCTGTCTGTCTGTCTGTCTGTCTGTCTGTCTGTCTGTCTGTCTGTCTGTCTGTCTGTCTGTCTGTCTGTCTGTCTGTCTGTCTGTCTGTCTGTCTGTCTGTCTGTCTGTCTGTCTGTCTGTCTGTCTGTCTGTCTGTCTGTCTGTCTGTCTGTCTGTCTGTCTGTCTGTCTGTCTGTCTGTCTGTCTGTCTGTCTGTCTCCGTCTGTCTGTCTGTCTGTCTGTCTGTCTGTCTGTCTGCCTGTCTGTCTGTCTGTCTGTCTGTCTGTCTGTCTGTCTGTCTGTCTGTCTGTCTGTCTGTCTGTCTGTCTGTTCTGTCTGTCTGTCTGTCTGTCTGTCTGTTCGTGTCTGTCTGTCTGTCTGTCTGCTCGTCTGTCTGTCTGTCTGTCTGTCTCGTCTGTCTGTCTGTCTGTCTGTCTGTCTGTCTGTCTGTCTGTCTGTCTGTCTGTCTGTTCGTCTGTCTGTCTGTCTGTCTGTCTGTCTGTTCGTTCGTCTGTCTGTCTGTCTGTCTGTCTGTCTGTCTGTCTCGTCTGTCTGTCTGTCTGTCTGTCTGTCTGTCTGTCTGTCTGTCTGTCTGTCTGTCTGTCTGTCTGTCTGTCTGTTTGTTTGTCTGTCTGTACGGGATGGAAAATCTGTCAACCAGACTCCTGAAGAACTCAGGGTGTGTGGATGAGGGTGCCAACTCCTCGACCCATCTAAAACCCACCCGTGCCTTGAGCCTGTCTGCCCTCCCCGGAACCACCTTTCGGTATTACTCAGGCAGGGGCTGTCTGTGCTGTCTACGCACCCACTATGTCTAACTACTAGGTCTTTAGTAGTTAGCTTCGCCGACCTGACGCTGATCTCGATCGAGATGCTCCTGGATCCAAGCAGGGTTCGGGACGTCTGGTCGCAGTCCAGATCGTCCGCGATCTCCCTACCTGACCGCTTACGGTACCTGCCGAACCTCGCGTCTGTATGGTCCGTCCTCCGATCGAGAAAGTCAGGGCCATGTCACGACTGCTTACGACCTCCTGCCGGCTCCTGCGCCGTATGGCGCTCTCCTCCGTTGTAGTTCGTTTAGCCGTTAAGGGAGCTTAACGTTTCCAGGGTGCACCGCGGGGAGGCGAACTACTTCCACACCCCTCTGTCTGTCTGTCTGTCTGTCTGTCTGTCTGTCTGTCTGTCTGTCTGTCTGTCTGTCTGTCTGTCTGTCTGTCTGTCTGTCTGTCTGTGACCAAATTTTGCATGCGAGAGTTTTTTGGAGGCAAGAATTGGGGGGGCTCTCATACAAATGAAACAGAAGTTTCTGCATAACCCAAGAAATAATCAAGCAAATGGAACCACATTTTGCAGATCGGGATTTCTGGAGACGGAAAATGTTTCCATGATGGTTTGAGATCCCATTCCTCTTTAAGAAGAGGGGCTTTCATACAAATGAAATAGAAATTTCTGCATAACTCTAGAACTAAGAAAGCTAGAATCAAATTTGGCATGTGGGGATTTTAGAGGCAATAAATGTTTCGAAGGTGGCTCTAGACCCTTTCTTTTTCTGGTAGGAGAGGGGGGGCCCCCCTCTCCTCATATAAATTAAACACAAATTTAAACCAATCATGAGAATCCATCCAACTGTTAAAAACATTTGTATGCAAGGGTTTTTGGGATTGGAAAAGGTTCTAATGATGGTTTTAGATCGCTCCCCTGTCATACAAACGAAACACAAATTTCAGCATCACTCGAGAGTTAATCAAGAATATAGAACCAAATTTGGCATGTGGGGGTTTTTGGAGACGAAAAATGTTTCTATGATAGTCTGAGATCCCACCCATATCAGGAAAGGATGGCCAATTAAACAGATTTTTTTTTATATAACTAGAAAACTAATCTAACAAAAGAAATCAAATCTGGCATGTGGAGGTTTTTGAAGGTAAAGAATGTTTCCACGGTGGTGAGAAACCCCTCCCCTCTTTGGAAGGGGAAGGGGGGCTTTCATACAATGAAACACAAATTTTAACCAAACTTGAGAAATATCCCTACTGTTATGAAAATTTGTATGCAAGAGTTTTTAAGGCCTGAGAAAGTTCTTACGATGGTTTGAGACTCTCCTTTTGTCTGGAAGAGGGGGGGGGGGGGCTCCTATACAAATGAAGCACAAATTTCTGCATATCTCCAGAACTAATGAAGCAAATCGAACCAAATTTGGGAAGTGGAGGTTTTTGAATGCGAAAAAATGTTTCCGAGGTGATTTAAGAGCCCTACTTTCTTTTGAAGAGGAGAGGAGGGGTTCTCATACAAATGAAACACAAATTGCAACCAAACAGGAGAATTCTTCCTACTGTTATGAGAGATTGTATGCAGGAGTTTTTGGAGCCGGCGATGGTTTTTATGATGGTTCGAGACTCCTTCTCAGTCTGAAAGGGTAGGGGGGGGGGGGTCTACCATACAAATTTAATACAAATTTGTGCATATTTCGAGAACTAATCAAGCAACTGGAACCAAATATGGCATGTGGGGATTTTGGAGACAGGATTTGTTTTCCATGGTCGTGCGAGATCTCCAGAGGGAGGGGGGAGGGTCATAAAAATAAAACAGACATTTCAACCAAACATGAGAATTTCGCAGGCAACTCCAGGCAACACAAAATGTATATTTCGTGGGGAAAGTAGCATGTTCGGATAGAAGTTTGAACCCTTTTTTAGTCAAGAATGGGGAATTCTTGAATTACTCTCAGTGCTGCATATGCACAATAAGTAATCTAAGGTTATGCAAGATTAAAAATACACACCTACGTTTATTTTGCAGAAATTACTCATATTAGCAAACGAAAATATTTTTACTAAACTCATTCCTAAAAGTATATGAAAACGCCAGTTCTATTATATTTTCATTCATTTAGTTGCAAGCGTGGCAAGGCTCGAACCGGGTTCAGCTAGTGAACAATAAGCTAACCAAAAAGGACGAATTGCACCTCGCAAATGTAGAACGAGTGAATGAAAACTAAGGGGTGTCCCACATCAAATTGCATCACGGAAAAAACGCTGTAGAAAATAAAACTTTGAGTATTTTCTCTTAAAAAAAAATTTGGATAGAAGTAGTTTAGAGTGTTTTTTTTTGTTGTATTTTTGTATCGCGTTGTATCGCTGTCAGTTTGTCGAAAATTGGAAAAAAATGGCGTCACCCGAAAAGCAACATCGCGAACTAATTTTGCGCAAGCACCTGGAAAATCCTCAACTCTCTCATCGGGACATCGGAAAGTAACTCCGAATCGAGCTGTCAACAATGAACCGTGTGATTAAACGTGAAAAAATGCGGTCAGAATGAAGGAATGGAAACCAACGGGGTTACTTTCGTACTGATGAACTGACAGAACAGAACTGATGAAAATTAAGGAAAAAATCTGTTACTTTTGTCGCTTCTGAGCGCGGCTTGTAAACAAAGCCGTTGTGGAGTTATAGAGCTTGTTTTACCCTCTTTCCCCATATATTATTGAATAATTTATAGATATCTTTGCTCGGAGTCATTCAAGATCAAGCTAAATAGAGTACAGTTTTATGTCTAAAAATTTGAAACAAATCGATCAACTAGGTAATTTTAATCTAGAACTGGACGAATACCCGATTCCTGCATTCCCAAAGTTCCGATTAAAGGGTGTTTCGATCAAAATTTGGACGTCTTAAACTTGACGCATTTCCTTTCATCGTGCATTGAAAAAATTAGCTCAACCCACATTTTAAAGATGTGTGCGTGTAGCATCATGCCTCTATTTTGATTTTGAGATTAGCAATTCAATTATCAAAATGTCGTCGAAGGAAGAGAAGCAACGCATCAAAATTATGCACTTACATGGCGAAAATCTAAACTACTCTCACGCCAAGTTGGCGAAATTGTTAGATGTGGCTAAATCAACTGTTACCAACGTATTAAAAGTGATCGGTGAACGTTTGTCGACAGCCAGTGAAGCTGGATCGAGGGGAAATCGATAGTCGGAGGCCACAGTGACAACAAAAAGAGTTGCGCTCTGTTTCGACCGAAACCTCAACCTCTCCGTCCGAGATGTCGCAAAGAAGCTGGGAGTGGCGCCTTCAACCGTGGATTGAGCTAAAAAACGAGCTGGACTGTCGACTTACAAGAAAGGGGTGACTTCAAATTGCGACGATAAACAAAACACGTCGGCCAAAGCACGATCGCGAAAGTTGGACACGACGATACTAACGAAGTTTGATTGCGTCTGATTGGCAGACTTTAAACAGCTTCCTGGACAGGAATTTTACACGGCAACCGGACGGAGAAAGGTGGCAGATATTTTCAAGCACATTAAACTGTCCAAGTTGGCGAAGAATTATCTGGTGTGGCGGGCCATGTGTACCTGTGGCTTGGAAGGCAACGTTTATATTTCGACCGGAACCGTCAACCAGGAAATTTATCTGAGCGAGTGCCTGCAAAAACGTCCTTTCCTGAAGCAACGCAATTGTACCGTTCTATTTTGGCCGGATTTGGCATCTTGTCATTACGGAAAAAAGGCCATGGAGTGGTATGCTGCCAACAACGCTTAAGTGGTGCCCAAGGACAAGAACCCTCCCAACACGCCAAAGCTCCACCCAAACGAAAAATATTGGGCCATCGTCAAGCGAAACCTTAAGAAGACTCAAAAAGCTGTTGTGAGCGAGAAACAGCTCAAGGTGAACTGGAGTTCTGCGGCTAATAAAGTGGACAAGAAGGCTGCACAAAATCTAAAGGCAGGTGTTTAATGAAAGACCCGGCATTTCGCTTTTGGTGAAAAGGAAGCTAAGTTGAATATTTCTCCTGTATTCTGTATTAACTGAACTTGAAAAAGAAAAAGAATTTGACTTATTAAAAAAACTTTGCTCGACTCACACACATTACTGTTTGACCAAATTTTGATCGGAACACCCTTTGAGGCAATAAACAAAGAAGAAAGTCGATAGGTAAACAAACTTCGCGTAACATTTGAACAGGGTCAATCCTTGTTGACCGATTCTGATTCATCGACCTTCTCTACTGCTTTCCACGGCTGATCAATTAGATTTGTGGCTTTGATTACAGCTCTTGTCGGGTTGACGTACAAGTCGAGGTACAGGTCAAAAGAAGACGTTGTTAGCTTTTGCATTGAATGAGAAAGTTGATCAACAAAGCTTAGCCCTTTTCAAATGTTACGCAATAAATCGTTATCTAATTCAATTTCAATCGAAAGTCATATTCAATGAAATGACACTTGCTCGCAGAACCAAACGACAGGAATTCCCCTGAACCTGACACTAGGAGAGGTCGCCTTCAACTTCACACGCCAACTGCCATGGCATTGCTCGTAAAATCTCCTCCACACTGGATTGAGAACAAAGCAATAAGCATTAGACACAACTTTCCTGTCGGCCCTTAAATCCAGTTGATTTAAATTCACTCGGGTCAGTGGGTCCTGTTGTCAGCAAACTGCATCCAGCAGCAGGAGAAACGGAAACCCGAACCGAAGGTTGTAACAATACTGAGAATTATAAACTCTTGTCTGTGCGTTGTGCTCCGAAGGAACTTCAAATCCTGACGGTGACGGGCAGACCGACTCCGGAGGAAAGTTTCGGCTTCCCAACTTGTATTGCCACTGCAGAAGAAAAAATAGTTTACCAGCTGGTATTCCGAGGGAGCCTTAGATAAGGGATAGCTACTTTCCTTCCGGTTCAACTCGAGATACTGTCCGGAAGCTGGCGGAGGGGTACTTCCATAGGTTACGGTTTAGAAAGGATGAATCGCTTTCCGATTATAAGCGAACAGGAGAGGGATGAAGCAAATTAGTGGAAAATTAATTTCCAGCTTTTCAGGATGGTGAGGATGGGGAATTGATTGCCAGTCACTGTTGCTGTTCATGTTTCGTTTTGTTGAGGTTAGGATACTCCGAACGGACTCAAATCAATTAGGAGAAGTCTTATCACTGGAAATACTTGATTCTTGGCTTTCGGTAGGAGAATGATTGATGAAGAATTGATTGACTGATCTGAAGTTTCGAAATTTCCTTGTAAATCAACACTTACCCATTCCGGGCATCATTTTCCATCAAGATTCGATTCCGATAAGGGGTGACAAAATGATTACCGCCACCCCCGACATAGAAAGAATTCATTAACCAAACCCAACGCCACCCTCGCCGTCGCCGTCGGTCGGAAGTTGGCTCGTTATTGATTGTGTCGCTCCTTGTGTTCCTGCTTCGCTGTTAATCACATCCCCAGGCCTGCAATAAAATGGAAATGCCTCACTACTCATCGGGACGAAGGGGAAAAGGGGTTGGCAAGCGGTGTATGTGAAGAACCAACCGAAACCACGGCGGTGCGGTGACAAATGAGAGTCGAGAAACTTCGGTTGACAAGGTCTCGAGAAGTCGACATCGCCTACTACTGTATCGTTCTGAGCTCGATGACAATGTGTGGTAGGGTGTGTGTGTTTGTGTGTGAGAGAGAGTGGGAAAACCTTTTTTTTTTTGGCGGTCGGAGGCGACAAAATTGACAAATTGGAAATGCGGAACGTGTTGCGATATTTAGCGAGGTGATTAATTGCCAATTGTTGCACTCTGCTGCGTTCGTCGCTCTGGGAAACGCACTGAAACATGTTTTCCAGAAGGGGATGCTGCTGCGTGGCAATGTGACAGCTGAATGGATGAAGCCCTCATTGTTTTGTGGGAGGAATGGAAGTGAAAGTGGATTTATTTGCTGAACATGACTCCAAGCGATCGATTGGAGGTGATTTGTCGTGCCGAACTGATTCGGGATGGAGTGTCAAGTACAGTTTGATGTTCGGTGGTACGTGATTCTTTGTCGTTAACATGAGATTAGCTCGAAGAAGACGAACTTTGTGCAATGTCCCGCTTTTGATTGCAGCCACCCCGCACCCATTTAGCGCGTCCCGGTTAGTCAAACTATGAATCAATCAAGCGTTTAGCTGCAGAAGCGGCTCCAATCAGACTCACTCTCGTGCGGGTGGGGGCGAACAGTCCGTCCAAATCTATTTTCCGCCCATTTCGAGTTACACTCCCCCCACTCCCCTTCCCGCACCATCAATGCAAACTTGCACAGCTCTGAATAGGTCGTCAATAAAACTTTAATTGATCGATTTGAGCGCGTATTCAAGCGTGGATGAAGTTTTTACAACACGAGTTCGGATTGCAGTGTCACCCGTCGCTTCCGCTTCGGCCGAGGGGTCCACCAGCGTGCAGTCTCTAAATTATTGAGATTGATTTTCATTAGTGAGCTTAATAGTTTTTCTCTGCCATTGACGGGCTTTTGATTGCTCGTTTTGTACAGCCTGGCCTGGCCTCGGATCCGACTTTTCCTTCTCTGTCGTTTATTTTTTTGTGTGTTCCACCTACCTGTCCGATTGCAATCGGGTGTGGAAATCGACACAATGGAAGCCTATCATGCTGTCAGAACAAAAAAACTGTCTTTCTCGTTTGTTTGCTTAATTTATTTACATTCAATTTAAAATTGTCGATCATTTTTGCGATCCATACCGGGAATCTTTTTTTTATCTCGTCAGTTGTAAAATTGGATAAAATTCAATTTTCAAAGTTTTCAGCTGCGCTGATTTGTACAGCAATCAACAAATCAAATGCAATTAAAACTGATTGCTACAATAACATGGGATTCATGGAGAGATTGGTGCTATCGAGGGATTCAAAGGACATTTCGAGGAAATGCGAAAGGTTCCATTCCCAACTAACCTATTATATTATGAGTACGGTAAAATTTAATGAAATGTTCTAGAATTCATATGAAAAGTTGCTCTAGTTTATCTTAGGATTCCTGGAAGCTAAGATTTAAAAATCAACAAGCGCAACACACTATCTGTTAGTTTCAGTTTAACACAAAACCTTTTTTGATTTTCAAAAAGACTTCCAGATTTTCATGTATACAAGTGAAACTATCAATGTTTTGTTCAAAAAGGAATCGGTACAAAATTATTGAAACATGTGTTGTTGTAAAATATATACTAGAGTTAGCAGTAATCGCTTTTTTGGTCTAGATTATGCAAGAGAGCAATCTAAGGTACTCGAGCATCGGCTGTGAACGGTTGTGTCGATGCTATGTTGCGCTCTATTTTAACACCTACATGCCTGACTCCTCTTTTAGCAAAGATCTGGATTTTCATTAGCCTGTCATTCTGCGAAATCTTAACCAAGTTGGATGTAACCTTTTGCAGACGATCACAAATTTGTCTTTGGAATTTTACGTAGTTCCGGATATATTCAGGGAAGCGTGGGGTACCACTGGTAGGTCATTCTTCAAATATTCAGCCACTGTTGAGCCTCTTCTGGTCGCTCTTCGAAAACCGGATTCCACCGGAAAAGTGTTCAAATCTTGAACAGTACCAAAACATGACCTGTGACACCTAAAACTTCATGATTTTGCTAAACTAGACCATTGTACAGTGGGCAAAAATGGATCCAAAATCCCATTAATTTAGACGGCGCAGGGTTGAGTCTTGGAAAATAGCTTATCTTATGGGAAAAAATGCAGGGAATTCAATGGTGTAGGTTTCATTTACAGTTGACCACAGTAAGTGTCCCATTTTGCCCATTTCTCCCCTCCTTTTGGATGCAAACTAGAATTATTACCCAAAAACTACACTTGGTGCAACTATATTGAACCCAAATGCACTGTAAATTTGCAAAACAAGCTGAAGAACTCAAAGGGAACAAATATTTACTTTTATTGTATGCCAGGAAGTAGTCCATTTTACCCGATTTTCCCTCACACTTGCATAAACTCATATACCATGTGGTTCGGAAGATTGGTGCCAGTAACACTTGCGCCACTCTGCACTGTGTTACTTTTAGTGAGCAATAGTGACAAGTGTATATCAGATTACAGTTGAAGCGACAACGAACAGCCACCAAATCGTGAAGAACAAAGATCAAGGAAAGACCCATGGTGTCGAACCTCAGTATTTGAACGATTTTGTGCTGAACATCGCAGCAGGAAGTGCGCAATGTTTGCAAGAAGATCCGAACAGTGTCGAAGAAGCTAAACAGAAGCAAGTGTAGCGGGATGCAATGGACGAAGAATTCGAGTCGCATCGCCGAAACGGAACTTGGGAACTTTTATCGCTTCCGAAAGGTCGAAAACTTCCAAGTGGGTATTTAAGGCGAAGAAAAATGAGCTGGGACATGTAGTGAAGTGCAAAGCCCGCATTGTGGCACAAGGTTATGCGCAAAGATACGGAGTGCGGCAGTCGGCGAGATGTTGGAACAAAAAGCTGCAGGAAGTTCTGAGTCAGCTTGGTTTCCAACAATCTACCGCAGATCAATGTTTGTTCATCATAAAGGTACGTGGTACAACTGTTTTCCTATTGGTGTACGTTGACGATATACTCGTCGCATCGATTGACGGAAGGGAGATCCAGAGAGTTGTGGATGCTCTCAATGGTGAATTTGAACTGACTTGCTTAGGAGACGTGAGTCATTTCCTTGGCATGGAGGTGAAACGTGAAGAAGGAGTATTCAAGCTGCGTTTGCTGACGTATATTCAACTGCTTATTGACAGGTTTGGGATGAGTCAGGCCAAGGCCTTTAAATGCCCAATGGATCCTGGGTACGTAAAGACCGTAGATACATCTAGTGATTTTGAGAACATTACCCAGTACAGGAGCTTAGTTGGTGGTCTGCTCTACCTGTCAGTTTGTGTCTGGCCGGATATCGCCGCATGTGCGGCGATCCTAGGACGAAAATCTGCAAGCAACGGAACGTGATTGGACGGGTGCCAAACGCGTACTCCGCTATTTGCAGGGTACCAAGGAGTATTTCCACATCTGAGAGCAGACAGCGATAGTGTACTATCTGGGTACAGCGATTCGGACTGGGCAGACGACGCAAAACACGCCGTTCAACATCGGGATTCATTATCAAGTTTGGTGACGGAACGGTGGTATGGGCAAACAGACGTCAAACGCGCGCTACACTCAGCTCCATGGAAGCCGAATATGTTGCGCTTTGCGAGGCAAGTCAGGAAACTTTTAATTGACCTGGAAGAGGAGCAAACTAGACCGACAGTTCTAAGCGAAGATAACCAGACGCTGCATAACATTTGCGAAGACTGGACGATCAAGTCGAAGGTCGAAACATATCGATACGAAGAAGCGATACGTAGAGGAGCTAGGCAGCAGTGGACAGTTGACCCTGAGTACTTTCCGACCGACGCACATGTGGGGAAAATGGGACCCAAAATCACAACTAATTAAAGGCCGCTGGATAAGTGCGCTGTAAAACAGCTTATCTTATGTAAGAAAATGCGCGAAATCGAATGGTGATAGTTTCATCTTCGGTAGACCCCGGGAAGTGGCTCATTTTTCCCGATTTTCCCCTAATTTCGGAAAAAAATTTAATAATCACACATTTATTATATTAGCTCTGATAATATTGCATCCATTTGTGCTGTACTATTGTGGAAGTGTCTGGAGAATCCAATGGAGGTAATATTGTCTTGTAAAAACGTCAAGAACTTTCCATTTTGCCTGATATTCCCCACATGCTGAAAGTACTAGATATGCCATGTGGTTTCAGAAATTTGGGTGAATTAGAATCTATAAAAATGCAATTCACTATTGAGGAACTGTCCGGGGACCTGAATGAAGAGTATGTCGTCTTATGTATGTCGTCAGTTATTGTCCATTTTAACCGCTTTTCCCTACATATTGGAAGAATCAATAGATAAAATGCGATTTTTGGAATAGCTGCACATTAGAATCAAATCAAATGCACTACAATATTATGAAAATGTCTGAAAAATCGAATGAAGTGGATGTAGACTCATGCAAACTGCGGTAAGTGGCTCGTTTTGCCAGATTTTCCCTTAATTTTGAAAAAATAATTGACTAATCCTACATTTATCATATTTGCACTAATAATATTGAACCCATTTGGGATCTACAATTGTGAGAATGTCTGGAGAATCCAATGAAAGCATTATTGTCTTGTAAAAACTTCATGAACTGTCTATTTGGCCCGATATTCCCCACATATTGAAAATTCTAGATACGTCATGTGGTTTTCGAAATTTCCGCGAATTAGAATGTAAAAAAATGCAATGCACTATTGTGAAACTGTCTGGGGAATTGAATGGAGGGGGTTTCGACTTGTGTAGACGTCAGTTATTGTCCGTTTTACCCGCTTTTCCCTGCATATTGGAAGGATCAATATATATAATGCGGTTTTTGAAATAGCCGTGCACTAAATAAAATCAAATGCACGGCAATATCATCAAAATGTCTGGAAAATTGAATGTAGGGGATGTCGTCTTGTGCAAACCTCGGGAAGTAACTCATTTTGCCCGATTTTCCCCCCGATTTAAAAACAAAACGAAACATTCGAAGTTTTCCCAGGGCAACTACATTGTGTACGGAAGAATATGACAACGTGGAAAACTAACGCTTACGTCAATTACGACTTTTTCATTATGGGTTCGTTAAACTTTTTGGTCTTCAGAAATTCTTTTGTTTCAGATTTTCGTTAAGAAAATCCTATCATTTTTATACGAACTATTCGTACGAATTCATCAAAATATGGTTTTTTTATACCAATTCAACATGTTGCATGTACATTTCGTTTTATTGAATAAATCAACGGTTCCAAGAATAGTAATCCCTTTTTTTAAAAAAAACTGACTCCATGCACAAAAAATAAACTTTGCTTTTGCAGAGGATGACGTCTAATTTCGACTGATGTTGTAATGATTTCGTGAAAAATTCAAATCAAAATTTTTATATAAAAACGCGACGTTTTTATTAGAGCGTGCTCCGATCCAAATTTGATCAAACAGTAATAGTGTGAGTGGACCACAGTTTTTATGAATAAGTCAAGTTCAGTTAATACAGAATACAGGAGAAATATTCAGCTAAGTTTTTTTTATCGAATGCGAATTGCCGGGTCTTTCGTTTAACACCTGCCATTAGATTTTGTACAGTCTCCTTGTCCACTTTATCCGCCGAACGCCAGTTTGCATTGAACTGTTTCTCGCTTTCAGCTTTCTGAGTCTTTTAAGGTTCCGCTTGACGATGGCCCTATATTGTTCGATCGGGCGCAGCTCTGGCGTGTTGGGAGGGTTCTGAACCACTGGAACGTTGTTGGCAGCATACAACTCCATGGCATTTTTCTCCGTAATGGCAAGATGCCAAATCCGGCTATAATAGAACGGAACAATTGTGTCGATTCAGCAAAGGCAGTAGACGTTTTTGAAGGCACTCGCTCAGATAAATTTCCTGGTTGACGGTTCCGGTCGCAATGTAAACGTTGCTCTTCAAGACACAGGTACAGATGGCCTGCCACACCAGATGTTTCTTCGCAAATTTCGACAGTTTAATGTGCTTGAAAATATCTGCCAGCTTTCTCCGTGTGGTAGCCGTATAAAATTCCTGTCTAGGAGGCTGTTTAAAGTCTGCCTTGACGTAAGTTTCATTGTCCTGTACCACGCAATCAAACTTCGTCAGCATCGTCGTGTACAACTTTTGCGATCGTGCTTTGGCCGACGTGTTTTGTTTATCGTCGCGATTTGGAGTCACCACTTTCTTGTAAGTCGACAGTCCAGCTCGTTTTTTAGCTCTATCCACCGTTGGAGGCGCCACTCCCAGCTTCTTTGCGACATCTCAGACGGAGAGGTTGGGGTTTCGCTCGAAACAGCGGGCAACTTTTATTGTCGTCGCTGTGGCCTCCGACGTTCGATTTTTCCCCGATCCAGCTGTTCTGGCTGTCGACAAACGTTCACCGAACACTTTTAATACGTTGGTAACAGTTAATTTAGCCACATTCAACAATTTCATCAACTTGGCATGAGAGTTATTTGGATTTTCACTATGCACGTGCAAAATTTGATGCGTTGATTATACACGCACACATGTTCAAAATGAGGGGTGTGGATTTTTTTTAACGCACGATGAAAGGGAATGCGTCAAGCTAAAATCGACCAAATTTTGATCGAAACACCCTTTATGTCCATGCTTTGTGCCCGGTAAAAACTCAAATGAGCAACAACAACAGCTTTTCTAGTGGTGAATGCCCACAACCTTCACCCCAACAAAATTTGCTGTGCATTTTCTTCAACTAAGTTAAAAATCATTCCAAATCTTAGTTTATTGAAAATAAACTCAAATCAACACATTCATTAGGATTATAGCAGATCTCAAAACTTCTCAGCCCAGTTTCAAATTTCATGAGCAATTACTTCCGAATAATATTTCCCTCCTCAAAATATGACTGCCAGGGAAGAAATACCCGAACATAATACCGATTCCATGAATAATTAACAATCACTTTCCGGTCGTTCGTCATTTTCCCCTGTCGTTCAACTCGACTGGAGCCGGCTGAGAACCACTTGTCGAAACTAGCAAAAAGAACCCCACTCCATTTCATCTGTCGAAAACCTGAAACCCTTGTGGAGAGCGGGAAAAAAACACAACGCACAAGTCAAACATTTACCCGAATGATGATTATGATTATGAGTCCTTCCTCCATCCATCCACCCAAACCCACAGTATGACCGACCGATTCCCAAATATACGCGTCCTGTCCTAGACGCTTTCCTATGGAACCGAAAACCAAAACCAAAAAAAAAAGGAAATCTGATTTATGACCGACGATTTGAGTGGAACTTCATTTCGCGTCGGCTGGCATCTCTATTTTGGGTCCCAAGCATAATGCCCCTTCACGTTCACTCCGAGGCACGTGGTATGTGGAAAACAGGACGGGATTGGGAAATTAATAAACCTCAGCCCGGGCTGTCTGACCGTTGCGAAGGTCCGTTTCGTGAGATGCGTGAAATCTACGCAGCATCCGGACCGGAAAAAAGAGCAAGGGATTCCAAGGGAGCAGCCGACGCGGAGAACCACCGTGAGGACGTCGTGATCGTTTATAAATTCGTAATTTATGACGAAACGCAGCAGCCAGCCACCCCCGCCCCACCCCGTGGAAAGAGGAAGGGGGAAAATGCGAACGAGCGCTTGCAATTCTTCGAAAGAATATAATTTAGAAATACAACAATAAATTTGGAACTTTTTGGCGGGCAACATCCAACGGGGTTAAGCGAAATGACAATTGTCACAATTTATGAAGGGTTGGAACCATCGTCGTTGTCGGCGTTCCATTCTGGGCGGTGACATTGCCGCTGAAAATTGTTGAAGGGCTGGTGGTGGTGGAAATGGAAGCGAAAAGTTTTTGTGGGATGGAATAATTAAAATTATTAGGTTTTTCGGGTTTGACTTTCTTTGCGGTTCTCTGCCGAGTGTGTCAAAGTTGTTTGATTTTCACAGGCGAAGGAACGGGTGAGCTTAAAAGTTTTCAAGTGCGAATTATGGTAGTTTTGCGTCGAATGTGCGCGGTGAGTTCCGTGACAGAAATTTGTCTTCGTCATTAAAGAATTGGACTTCGTTAATTTTGCGCATCTAAGGTAAGGCTAGGAAAGTACACATAATGTTGCTGAATAGCATCCTAATCAGTTTCTATAGCACTAAATAAAAAATGCAGTAAATGCAGTTTTATTCAAAAGTTGTTCATACAATCACACGGCGATCGTCCTTAGCTCAGTCGGTAAAGAGCACTAGCTTCAATGCAACGCCATGGTGATGGTAGTCCAGTTCAAACCCCGGTACCGAGTTACAGTAAAGCAAAAATGTTTACTTACCTGCCTGAGTAACTTATATTATGCTTGCGCCACGCATTCAAACTGTTGACACACATAGTGCTAACGTCGCAAACTTCGAATCAGAGTTTGCAATCTGTGAAAGTCGTACTCAATGATGGTATGAAGGTGAGAGTCATGAAAGCAACCTAATGATGGTTGTGGTCGGCGACGGTCCATCGACAATCAGGTCACTCTGATATTCTCGGTTGTGAACGTAATAAGCTTGAAATGTGATGATCGAAAAAAGTTGTCAGAAGAATAATCCATAATCCATAATCCATAATAAACCAGGCGCATTATAAAAGCTATAGGCCATTTTTTTCAAAATCAAGGGCCCTTTTTGGTTTTTGGGACGTACCACTTATTATTTGGTTTCAGTGCTGAACTCCGCACTGACAGCGGTAGAATTTTTGCAAAGAACAATCAAAGCAACAGAAGAACCTCTGTCTCTCTCTCGAATTTCTCATCAACATAAAATAACAACCGAAAGATATTTTTCTCTCGCGATTCTCACCCTTCTTCTTCTTCTTTTGTTTTTGGGAGGGACTTTAACCCTTCGGGTCATTTGTCCCTGTTATCCATTTTTTACATCTTGTACAAGTGTTATGTGCTACGATCATTTCGCCAAGAATAGATAAACCGGCATGGAAATTGACCATCATTTTACTTCTCTAGTACACAGATGGTCATGATGGTCATCGCTAGTACCGATGCTAGTACCGTCAGCGGCAATGTGTCCGCAGCTTGAGGTTCACGTGTACAGTGTACGAATTGAATGTTCAGTTCATATGTTAAACCTATTTAAATATCTAGGATTAGATTCCTATTTGCATAGCTACCGTAGAGCGGGGTGGCTTCGACCTCCGATATTTTAATTCAATTTAAAATTATCCTTCTCCAAAGTGCCTGAATGCATTTTAAGCTTTTTAACAATATATGCCATTCAGCATTTATTAGGTATATAAATGACATTTTGAGTTTTAGCATTTCTCCACTTCATTCGCTATATTTTTTTTTTGTTTAGGTTCTCCTTATGGTACTTTTTACCAAGCCCAACAACAATCGTATATTCAAGCATTAAAATGATTTTTAAAAAAATCGACAACCACATTTTCAGATTACTTAAACATACGTCTCGTCTCTAAGCTCGTCGAAAAAGATTATTGTACGTATACATAAACAAATTCATTGAGATAAAAAAATTATTAAGATCGAACGATGAAGAGCACAAACGAATAAACGCGACAACCTTCTCGAAGTGTTGCACTACCTTCCAATCTGCCAAAGGGTTTGTTTTGTTCAGAGGACTGAAGAGAGCGA